>PVKS010003258.1:0-106254 GCA_004027875.1 Aplodontia rufa | reverse complement strand
TCTCTGGTTCTATGCTTTCTTCCTTCAGGACAGGGCTGCTTGCTTGCTTGCTTGCTTGCTTGCTTCCTTTTCTCTGGCTACTGCTTCTCCTTTGGCTACTTTCTTACCTGACTAGTCACTACTCTATTTATCCATTACAACAACCAATAGGGGTACAGTGCAAACACATTTCTCCAATCGTAATAAATGAGTGGCCGAATAGCTTAGTCATGTGGTCAGGCAATTTGATAATTACAAGCCAGCTGGACCCCTTAGAGTTGTTTACCACCAATTATTTTACAAGCCAGCTGGGCCTCATGTTGGGGAATCCCAACAACTGGATATTACCAAATTCCATCAACAATGTGGTAAAACAAGAGTTCTCACTCCCAGCTAATGGTAATGCAAAATGATAAAGCCACTCTGGAAAACCACTGGCCAGTTTCTTATAACATTAAACACACATGAACCATATGGCTCAGGAATCTCACTGGTAGGTATTCACCCAAGGCAAACAAACATGTATGTATGTTCACACAAAAACGTATGCAATAAAAATGTGCAGGAGTGTGAGCGTGTGTGGGGGGCGTGTTAAATCACACAAAAATCTGGAAATAAATGTCTTTCAACTAGAGAATGGATAACATAAAATGAAACATACATGCAACTGAGTACTACTCTGCAACAACAAAAAAATTATTGATAAATGCACAGAGGACTCTCGAATGCATGATGCTGAGAGAAAGAATCCAGACTCAAAAGGTGATACACAGTGTGTCTTCATTTACATGATATTCTGGGAAACCTGAGATTATAGAGGCATATAAGAGATTAGAGGGACAGAGTTGCCCAAGACTGAAGAGAGAAAGGGATAAGGGTTGCCCAAAAAAGTGGCAACATGAAATAATTTGTGGGGTGAGAAAATGATTTTCTAATTGTGATGGTGGTTACATGATTCCATGCATTTTTTCAAAACTCAGAGACCTAAATCAAAAAGATGAATATTACTTGGCATAAATTTTTAAAATGAATCGTAAAGATACAGGAACCCTGCCAGAACTACTAGTGAGCTTACGGGGCGAAAAGTGATTGAATCAAGTAGGGGAAAGATGATTGGCTTAGCCAGGATATATATGTGCTTCTCGTTCCCACAATAAACACTCTTGGACCCTCCACCCAAGAAGTCCCGTGTCTGTGTCTGGACTCTGAGCCGGTTACCCCCCGAGGCTTGGCCCCAAGGAACTTCCTACACTGTTCAAGAAAAGAACTTCACCAGGTATTATCTTGGTATAAATCTGTGCTTATTCTGTTATATTTCCATCCATTTTCAATTTCATGTGTAAGCTTTTCTGTCTCACAGACCAGAAAGTCCTTATGTTGGCTCATCTTTCTGTGCCCTAAAAAAATCTGCCTTGTTTTCTGTTTTTTCATTTTCTGTGATCATATATTCCTATCTTTTGTGTAACACATCAATTTTTAGTCATCTTTGTTCTGTGAGGTTGACATTTTGTGTTGAGAGATATCTTAGTCCTTAGAAGTATTTTAGCTTTTTCAACTCTCGTTCTTCATCTCTTTCTCTTGTTATCATTTTGGCGGTTGAATGGGGCCCTTATTTAATTCATGTATGTGTCTACTATAAAGAATCATGATGAATTTTTCTTCTGTCTTTGGTTACATTATCTTCCAGGTTCTATGCTGTGTCTCATCAACTCTTCCTTGCCCGCCAACCTGCTGCCCTGAATTAGGATTACAATTTCTATTCTGTTCATTTTCATTTCGTCAATACTATTCAAACTTTCTACTTTATGACCTTATGTGGGTAATTTTCCATGTCTCTCTCCTTAATGTGTACTCATTAGTTTTTCTCTAAAGCTCCATTTTGAGGGATGAAGGTTTCTTGGGTTCCTCCATGCTAAAGTACTCAGCTGAAGGGGCATTTTTTGTGGCTGAGGTATACTGACTCTGCCCCTTCAGTGAGAATTTAGGCTGATGTGCTGGATTCACTCTGCTTACTGTTCAAAGATAGCCCATTTCCACAAAGGAGAACAGGTTTGGTCCAATTCCCCATATTCCTGCTAACCCTGGAGAAACTGTCACAGTCACATTAGCCTCGAGTCCATGTTTCCCAGCTGGGTCAAATTCAGCTGGGATACTGTTAAGTTCACTTGACTTCCGATTTGAGAACATTGGTGAAAGTTCTCAGACCTTACTGAACTAGAAGGTGATTGGGAGAGAAATAGGGTTGAGCCACAGCCTTCTGTCTGTTTCTATGATTGGCAATTTGTTAAATCCACAACAATGGTTTTATTCACCTCCCTTTTTTAAATTTATTTTATTCAGAAATTTATTTGTTGAACAATCAACCAAGCTTCTAATGAAATTATATATATATATACATGTAAATGTATATATATATATATATACGCATATATATACATATATACATATTCTGAGAATTAGATTTACTCCCAAGACTTCCCCATGGCACCTCCTTTTTTGATTCGGTTGATACAGGTGATATTTGGATAGATAGTTACTTCTTTTGTGTTTATTTTATTAGGGATAGAAGAAGAGGATATTGTGATCTGGCTTTCCTACATCACCTTTGCAAATAAAATGCTTCTTAAAAAGTTCCAATATCAGTTGCAAAAACATGCAATTCAATATCAGGTCATTACAAATATACAAACCTCATAAGAAGGTAATATCCTAATTCTATGCTTCTATTTTATAGACACATTTAAGCCCACAACATCTTTTTAATATACATTAATGACTCTTAAAGTTTATTTCAATATGAACAGGAAAGGCTCAGTAGAATGCTTCATTGTCAATAAATCTGAGTAATAATACATTTTTGTATTGCAATTTCCACAGAGTTTACAAAGCAGAAGGTTAATATCTCTTTGTTACCCAGAGAAGCTTTAAACTCTAAGTGATATTTGAGTTTTTGGAATTTCAAAGGCAATTGAAATGATCTTCACATAATTAGTGTTTCAAACTAAGGCTAGCCCACTGGAAACATCAGTGTGTATCAGTAGTGGGAGAAAAGAAATGTTGGTTCTCCACCTCCAAAATGCCTCCCTTGGGCACCAGCATTGAACGCTAAAATTTTGCCACCTAGATCAGTGTTAAAATGTGCCACTGAAATTAAAGCCAATCCTAAGAAGAAGATTCTCCAGGCAGAGGTGGTTTACATGATTAGAAATATGTCTTTGATTAGAGATTTTGTCATAATATTTATTGGGTATAAGCAGTGGCTGCTGTAAAATACCAGACCGCTCATGTGAGTAGTGACTGTAATTCAAGTGAGGATCAAGAGCACCTGGACATTGCCTTCACATCTGTGCTCATGCTGTCAGCAATTTTTGGTAATTCTCTAAATGTATATGTGTATTTTCAATTATATTTACATAAGCTCAAAACTATTAACTTAACTACTTCTTTCAACTTTAACTGTAATTTTTTTTGTTTGTTTATTTTGCAATGCTGGGGATTGAACCCAGGAGTTCATCCTTGCTGGATAATTTAACTATAATTTTATTTCATTCATTCTTTCTTTCTTTATATTTGCTGTACTTGGAATGAAATGCAGAAGTACTCTACCGCTGAGCAAAACCCTCGTCCTTTCATTTTTATTTAAAACAGGATCTCACTAAGTTGCCGACACTATCCTTGAATTTGTGATCCTCCTGCATGTCTCCCAAATTTTGGGATTACATGTGTACACCACCACGACAACTTAAAAGTTGTAATATTCACAATAGCAGAACATCAGCAGAAATTTGCCTATATATAGCTATAGTCCATGTATATTAGCCAAATAAATAGAATGTTTTGTTCAGGTTATTCGATGCAATATAGAGAGTTTTTGTGCCATCTACATTGGATTCATGAGACACACATTTTGTCAGACAGCCTAGTAAACTGTCTACACTTAAAGTTCTCATTCAAATAATGAGGTTTATATCAGTAAATATCCCAGACTATATAATGAAATAATACACTGAATGTAACTGTCTAGTGTGTATGGAAAACAGTTAATAAACATTTCCCCTTGTTATGAACAGTTAAGAGTCTGAGATTTTTATTTCACTTGCAACTAACAAGTTAGCCTACTGAAGTCTCATGGATGCCAACAGAAGACCCAAGACTTCTGGAGCTTTGCTACACACGGCACAGCAAGTAGCACGAGCCTTTTGTTGGTACTGGTTCCACTTGGCCCTCTACCTCCCAGAGAGGAAGCTAAAGCAACACAGGTAGATACTGTATAATGCAATGGGACTCCAACCATGGGGAACTGGAATCTTCCAAACCAGTTTTCAAATAAATCTCCCTGACTTTTGCCCCCGATAGTGAATTCATTCTTAATATACTGGACAGTAAACAAATGTGTCCTTTGCTCTGAAGAAAGATGTTACTTCTTCCAAATCTCTCCAATGCTATTGTTCTATAAACATCTTTGAAAATAGAATGTAGGACAATGGTCATCAGCATTTCTGTTTAGTAGAAAACAGAAATACAAGCAATTTATGATTTATCTTCCAGTAGACCTAATGAAGATATGACTCTTTGTTAAAAAGAATTTTACAGGGAATCCTTTCCAAAGCACACAGCATGAGACTGGAAGACAGATGGGTGGTGATGAGGAATCTTGGGTGGATTTGTCTTTGACATTTTGTGCTACATGCAATTGATGATGTCAGAAATCTGAGGTGTGTGTTAGGTTGGGGATGATGAGGATGGATTATTAACATATACTGACAGCCTATAAAGTAATAAGCCCTGCATCCAGTGAACAGACATTGGGATTAACAGCCAATGATTGTGAGGTCAGGGAAATCTAGTTTTCATTAGACCTCTGCCACTTATAAGCTGGGAAACACCAGGCAAGACACCTGATGACACTGAGATTCTAAGTCTTCAAATGAATAATAGAAATAATTAATGATGTTTCCTTCACAGGATACAGCTTCACTGTGAGAGCTGAATAAGATCAAAACTTACTGCTCTCATACAATGTGGAATAAATGCCAAAGAAATGATAACTATTGTAATGACTCATTTTTATTCATCTGGTGGTCCTAATAATTGCCATTTTTAATACTCAAAAATTACATACTTAACATCATTTCTCCAAAGAAAATATACATGGCAACTGACTCCTGAAAAGATGCTCAACATCATTGATGATTAGGGAAATAAAAATTTGATTTACTCTTTTATATCCAATAAGAGATTTTATTTTCAAAAAAAGAAAATATAATTGTTGATGAGGATGTAGAAATTGTAGAATCTTTGATGATTGTTAGTGGGAAAGCAAAATGGTGCAACCATTTTTGATAATACTAAAGGTGTTTGCACAAAATTAAAAATAGAATTACTTTATGACCCAGTGTGATAATTTGGACATGTAATATCCTTCAAAGTCTCATGTGCTTGAAAGTTTGATTCCCAGCTAGTGGCATTAATGTGAAGTGGTAGAAACTTTATGAATTAGGGCTTGACTGGATTACGTGGACCATTGATGGGATGCCCTTGATAGGTTTATTGTGTTCTCAGCCCCCCTCCAACCCCACCTTTCTTCTTCCTAGCTGCCTTGGGTATAAAGCTCTTATCTACCACAAGTCTCCCACCATGATATTCTGCCTCACCATAGGCCCAAAGCAACAGCCCAAAGGGCCACAGACTGAATCCTCTGAACTGATAATCCAAACTATATCTTTCTACATTTACGTTGATTTTTATCAAGTATTTTGTCACACTGTAGGAAAGCTGACATATACACCCACCAATTCCACATCTCTATTTATGTACAGAACTGAAAGTGAGACTTAAAGAAATATTTATATACTCAAGTTAAAGGTGAATTATTCACCATAGCCAATGGGTGAAGTCAACCAAGCCAACCATTTGGCATATGAATGAACAAACAAAAGGTATGGTACATGCTTACAACAGAATGTGATTCAGTCAAAAAGGAAGAAAGTTATGACAAATGATAGGACATGGTTGGATTGTAAACAAAAATGCTTTGTGAAATGAGCCACATTTTGAGAGGTAAATATTTTGTATGTACATATATATTTATATATGTACATATAAAACTATACCACTTGAATAATAACTCCTTTCTCACATTCTTCCTCTCCCTGCCACTGTTAACCTCTATGTTACTTTCGGTCTCTATGGATTTGCCTATTCTAGGTATTTCATATAAGTATAGTCATATATATAGTGATATGATATATGTATACATATATCACTATATGAGTACATATATGTACATATAGTGATATATATGTTTATATATACATATATAATGATATATACACATGTATAGTATATGTGCAGTCATATATAGTGATATATGTATATGACTATAATTATATGAAACACCTAGAACTGGTAAATTCATAGAGACAGAAAGTCACACAGAGGTTGACAGTGGCAGGGGGAGGAAAAAAGTGAGAAGGGAGTTATTATTCAAGTGGTATAGAATTTTTGTTGAAGATGATGAAAATGTTTGGGTATACGAATACAGTAGTGATTGCTGCAAGGCATTGTCTAGTGTAATGAAGAATGGTCAAATCACCCTCAGAAGGGAATGAAAAGCTAAATGCTATGTATATTTTACAATAATGAAAAATGTTAAAGTGAAAAGAAAACAAAACAAAAAAACCTGTGACTCAGAAAAACTCACAAATCGATCATAGGTTACGCTGCCATACATGTCAAATTGTGGATTTCACCTAGGTCTGACTCCTTTTTCTAAAATTCTGTACCCTCTCTCTCTGCACTCTCCCTTCTATTAAGAGAAAAAGGTGAGTGTTTTTGCAACTGCACAAAAAATTACTTATCTCTCAAATACAACACATAAGTAAACAGATGAATAAAATTTATTAATGCATAAACATTCTAGGATGTTTTAAATCTCAAACCAAATGTTATTTCTGGCACAGAATTCCCTTTTGAATTGAATTCCCTTTTCAGATGTACACAGAGTTCAGATGGTAATCAGCGTTGTTTGCCCTAATTTAACATTATTGGATATTCAACTCAGCTCTTGTTTGTATTTTAGTGTGATCTGGAAATAGTTTAAAATCCTTTTAGGTTCTCTTGATATCAAAATCTGATAGCACTATGCTGTAAATACTGTGTTAGCACATTGGATTCTAATCCCAACAGTAATGTCTGACATGTCATTAAAAACAATGGAATTCATAAGATTTTCACTTTCAGCTATTGGTATCTAAATTTCCTCAAACTTCTTACTACTTCTCTCAAATTTAGTAAATTTGAGCATTTATTTCTAATCAACATTCTTGTGTCTTAAGCAATTAAATAAACTGCAGCAAATGTTTACAGATGGTTTTGATAACTCCGTATTTACACTACACTATGGAGTTTTAAAAAGGGATGATAGTAACTTGCATTTTATATATTTGGGGTCAGAGAGTTTTGTTTTGTTTTGTTTTTAAGAAAGAAGGAACAGTGAGAGAGAGAGAAAGAGAGAAGCAATTTTTTTAAATTTAGTTTTTCATGTGACTTTCATTCCTCAGACACTTGGTTGTGTACGTGGTGCTGGGGTTTGAATTCACATGCTCATGCATGCCAGGCAAGTGCCGTAACCACTGAGCCACCACTCCAGTCCCTGGAGTTGGAGAGTTTTAATGTCAAAAAGACAATGTGCCACTGTCAATTTCAATGCCCACCATGCAACAGAAGAGGGGAACAAAGCCAATAGAAGGGAAATGACTGCCTATTATCACATAGCCATGGGGAGACTTCATTGGGGCAGAAACCTAGGAACCTGAACCAATTCCATAATTACAATGCTTATATTGGCAATGTTCACAAAATTATGGTCCACATTCTCTCCTATCATGGATTGAATTCTTTAAATCAGAAGGATGAAATTTTCAAAACTACCTGTCTTTGCTTTGTTTAATAATTTTTTCCAAAGGCTAAAATCAGTAAAGAAAGAATCCAGTTTGAAGAATTGTATAAAAAAATAAGATACTGAAAATCCAGTTTGAAGAACTGTATAAAAAAATTAGATACTGAAAACAAACAAACAGAAAAACATTCAACTGCTTTGTCAGAGAACTAAAAGGTCACTAGGCTGAGAGTAAGCATGACAACCGGCAGGAAAGAAAGAGCAGAGTGTTGCTCCAAGCTACCACAGGGCTTGAAGCTGTGAATTAGGCACACCATCTAACCCAGCTACTTTCTGCCCTCTAGCTCTCACTTCCCCAGTAGCCCAGATTCTTCTAGATCCATCTCAGAATAACATAAAGGAATTACCTCCATCAAGTAGAACATGAAGGAATCACAGGCTGCCTTTTACCAGCAGTAACACGCAAAACAAAATCTCAAGAGGAACAAGATGTCCTTGAATTTGAGGGCTTAAACAAGGGCAATGGAATAGACTTTTAACATAAAATTGATGATGGTCCCCATTTTAATAGAAATTGTCTTGCCTCTTCCAATACAGTAGAGGAGAGGGACTAGGAGGAATGGGAACAAGAAGGAATGGGGAAAAACTGGGAAACTACAGTGACCAAATTATATTGCTCTATGAATGCATGCACAGATATACAACAAATCACACTATCATGTATACATATAATGCACCAACGAAATATGAGAAAATTATGTCTATCCTTTCATTCTAATTTGCTATTTATAAGGTAGCTTTTTAATAGGATAATGCAATAATTTTAAGATTTTTTTCTGGCCTTAATTTATTTGACCTCTGTACACTAATCTTTCTAAAACATGTACTCTGGACTTGTTGTATGTGGGCTTGTAACAAATCCCAAGGGAGAAAAAAAATTCAAGATTCCAAATACGAATAAAACAATTTCAATCATTTGATAAATTACATGTTCCTTTATATCTGGTACTTAGGGGAACTACAGAGAAATAATGAGATCTAAGGGGAGATGGAGGACAAAGACCAGGTTTAAGCAACTCTCTCAATACATTTGCATGTTTGAATGTAAACCAATGAATCCCTTCATTATGTAAGATGACATGGAACCAATCAAAAATAAATAAATAACATTTTTAAAAAAGGTATTCTCTAGATAGAAGATAGCAGCCACCCCAGCAGCAGTGACTCCGAGACGCTCCTGAGAGTCACCTCACGCCGCAGGACAGCACGCCTATTCCCACGAAGCTCCCAGTGTGGGTGAACATTACCCCCCGCTAATTTTTTAACTCCAAAGGAATATGGTGGCAAATTAACGAAAATAAAGGAGGAAATTTGTGGCACCCGTGTGACTGGCCTCACACCCGGGGGGGAGCGAGTTTCCTAATCAAATACCCTAATCTGGCCTCAAACTCCCTGATCTGACTGCTCTTCATTTACATGAACTTGGAATTAAGCTTGTGAATTAACTGTTCACATTAGGGAATTTACAGTTGTTCCTGCGAGGGAGCGGCAGCAGCCGGTGCCCGATTGTGACCTTTCTTTGAGGGCGGGGCCGGCTGCTCAGCAAAAAACGCTCTTGGGATCTCAGCCTCCAAGGTCAGAAAACCAGAATCTAAAACGGAGCAAGGGAGTGAGTTTCCTAACCACACACCCTAACCCGGCTGGCTGCGAACTCCCTGATCTCACTGCTCATAATTTACTTAATCTTGCATAAAGGGCTAGGAAGTAATTGTTCACATTAGCGAACTCATAGCTGTTTGTGCGGCAACTGGCTGCCATTGTGACGTGTCCCTGAGGGCAGGGCGTGTCCCTGAGGGAGGGGCAGGTCGCCCAGCAGCATTAAGGGGCCTCAGTCCCTGCAACCAGAAACAGAAGTTACCACCCTCCCCCCACCAACTGGCCATCTGCCCTGGGGGCCGTAGCAAACTGCCATTCACCTCTCCAGCAAACAAACCTCTCAGTTGGGGACCTTCTGCCCTTTGGTCCATCCCCCTTACCACCCAAACAGGAGAAGCCTGTGAAT
Source organism: Aplodontia rufa (assembly GCA_004027875.1). Lineage (NCBI taxonomy): Eukaryota > Metazoa > Chordata > Mammalia > Rodentia > Aplodontiidae > Aplodontia > Aplodontia rufa. The sequence goes on along the minus strand of PVKS010003258.1, from coordinate 96,313 downwards.
AGAGCTTCCTACAGCAGGGAGCACCCCTCTATAGGGGATCCTCTGCTTTAGCCTCTCCTTGAAATTTACATCAGGAAGCTTTGAATACATGGGGCAGCTTGGGCTTCACATTAGCATCTGAGCTCCTTGCATAGCCAAGGCTGCATAGGCCTGGACCTCTCTAGCAGGGCGCCTCCTAGTGCTTGCAACGGAAATCACATAAGCACTGGCAGGATCTGGTCCATTTTCTGAGGGTTTCAGTCAACCCCACAGAGCAGCTCTCAGGACTCCAGAAGATCACAAGACATGCAGAGGGGGTCACCAGTGATCTTGAGGAAGCGAGTCTCAGGCTAGCCACTCTTCTTGGATCAGAGACCAACGCATCTACAATAGGATCAACTCGATTGTCTGCAACTTCTGAGCCCCAGGTCCAAGAAATATTCAGAGTGTGAATTGGCAGAAAGCAACCATCTCAGGAAAACCAGGCCACTGGACTCAGCCAATCTGCTTCTCCCCAAACAAGCTCAACTCCGAAGAATCCCCAGATTCATGTCGGATTTGATCGCACCACCCCATGATACACACCTCCTGATCTAAGGGCCAGAAAAATCTCAGAACTGTACCAACTAGTTTTGTGGGGTTTTTTTTTTTTCTTTTTCATTTCTTAGTTTTTTTCTTTTATTATTATTATTTTTTTAATTTTTGAATTTTTTTAAAACGGGAAACTGGCTGGAAAATAGTATTTTTGAATTTTTAACATCACTGTGGGTTTTTGGGTTTTTTTTTCTTTTCCTTCTTTTTCCTCTGCTCCTTTCTTGCCTTATGATTAATACTGAATTTTGGTGTCGGTGGATGTAAATACTTATCTGTGTGTATGTATTGGTGATTGGCTCATATTTCCTTAGGTCTTATTGAACCCTACTGCTAACTTCTTTCTCTACTGTACTCTGGTAATCCCTAAATATAAGCATCTTTCTCTCATTCTCACCCCAAGTCTTTACCCTATCTGCACCCCAGTCCTATGTTTTCCTTAGTCCTAGTAGAATAACCTACTCCCCCCTAATCCCTTGTTCACCTATACTCTATAAGAGGTGTAATTTTATACCTCCCCAATTCACTTCCTTGACTTCCTAGTCAATTCTTCTCCACAATTTCAGAGAGACCCTAATACCTGAAGAAACTGACACACTTCAAAACGGCTATTTGCTTGGTATGGTACTACACAGTGAGAGTTCTCTCAAAGAAAGCTGCCACTATTGGTGCTAAACATCAGCTTATCTGTTTTAGTTGAAACAGACTAGTATTTGCACCTATAGCCTCTCAAATTCTCACAGAACGGTCTGGCATCTTTAGGTCTATATTGACCAAATAGGTCCTCTTCACAACGAAGGAAAGTCATAAGAAGCTCCAATTTCTCCAACAAGAGTAACAAGGCTGAAATAAAAGACAAGCTCTCTGACTCAGAAAATGAGGAAAAGGGGAAATAACTCTCCTCAAACCCAGAGCTCTCCACCTAAGGATCCCATAGCCAGGGCCCTAGATGAAAACCAAAGACATATATCAGCATTATGATTAGTAATGCAATCAAAGAGTTGAGAGAGGAAATAAGGAAAGAGATCAAAGAGCAATTTCAAGAGATGAGAGACAAATTCTACAGAGAAATTAAGGATCAATTCCAGGAGATGAAAGATCAGATGTACAAGGATAAGGACATTCTGAAAAAAGATGTAGCAGAGCTATCAGGATTGAAAAACACAGTTAACCAATTCAAATCTTCACTGGAAGACACCAATACCAGAGTAAAATAGAATTTCAGCGCTTGAAGAACAAGTATCGGAGAATGAGGATCACCTAAGCAATGTAGAAATCAAAGAAATAAAACAAGATAAACAACTTATATTACATAATCAGAACTTCCAAGTAATAATCTGAGATGAGGCGTAATAATCTGAGAATCATAGGCCTGGAGGAAAACTCTGAACAGCAAACAAGGGGATTCAGGAACCTTTTAAGCGAAATCATAAGTGAGAACTTCCCTCATTTTGCTATTGATCTGATATACCACAACCAAGATGCGTATAGAACACCAAATAGACCTAATCAGTGGAGAAACTCACCAAGACATATCATTTACAAATTGAATAACAGAGAAATTAAAGAGAGTATTCTGAAAGCTGCTAGAGGAAAGCCCCAAATCACATTCAGAGGCAAACCAATTCGGATCACTATGGATTTTTCAGAACAAACAATGAAGGCCAGAAGAGCTTGGAACAATACCTTTCAAGTGTTAAAAAATAACAACTTTCAACCAAAGATAATATATCCAGCAAAACTTAGCTTCAAAGGTGAAGGGGAAATTAAGTACTTCAACAATAAACTCATGCTTGTAAGATATGTGAACACCAATCCCGCTCTACAGAGCATTCTCAAAGATGTCTTCCATTTAGTAGATAATGCCAACGATATGCTAAATCTTTAAACAAGGGCGAGTGGATAATCATACTATACAAAAATTGACTTTCAAGATGAATCAAAACTCTGTAATAGATACAAAGTCTGTGAATCAGCCTCCCATATCTATTCTATCCTTGAATGTGAACAGTCTCAATGCCCCAATTAAAAGACACAGACTGACCCACTGGATCAAAAAACAAAATCCAACAATATGTTGCCTGCAAGAGACACATTTGACACTCAAAAATAGACACAGGCTGAAAGTGAAAGGATGGCAAAATATTTACCAGGCCTGAGGCCCAAAAAAGCAAGCTGGTGTGAAATTATATTACAGAACTGTAGTAGCAAAAACAGCACGGTATTTGTATCAAAAAGGAACCAAAGACAAGCAGAACCAATTAGAAGAACTGAGACAAACCCCCATATCCTTAACTATTTGATATTTGATAAAGGGGGCAAAAGTATAATGTGGAAGAAAGATAGCCTGTTCAACAAATGTTGTTGAACAAACTGGACAGCCATATGTAGACAACTGAAGCTGGATCCTTATCTTTCGCCCTGCACAAAAATTAAATCAAAATGGATCAAAGACCTGATATTAAGCCAACAACTTTAAACTTACTAGAAAAAGAACTAGGGTCAACATTACAGCATACAGGAGTCAGCAGCAACTTCCTTAATGAAACTCCTATGACTCATGTTGTAAAATCAAGAATAAATGAATGGGATGCAATTAAACTAAAAAGTTTCTGCACAGCTAAAGATCTAGTCAAGAGCATCAACAGAGAACCTACAGAATGGGAGAAAACCTTTGCCTGCTACACCTCGGACAGAGGGCTAATATCCAGAATATACAGGGAACTAAAGAAACTAAAGTCCAAACTCGCAAATAATCCAATCAATAAATGGGCTAAAGAACTCCAAAGGAACTTCTCTCCAGTGGAAGTCCAGAAAGCCCATAAATATATGAGAAAATTCTCTACATCATTAGCTATAAGGGAAATGCAAATCAAAACTTCAATGAGATACCACCTCACTCCTGTTAGAGTGGCAAAAATGAAAAATTCAAACAAGAGATGCTGGAGGGGCTGTGGGAAAAGAGGAACACTGTCACACTGCTGGTGGGACTGCAAACTGGTTCAGCCACTATGGGAGAACCAGTTTGTGGTTTGTGTAAGGTGGAACCACCTTACAACCCAGCTATCCTACTCCTGGGGATTTTCCCAAAAGTGTTAGAATCAGCATATTATAGTGATGTGGCTTCATCAATGTTTATAGCAGCTCAATTTACTATAGCAAGACTATGGAACCAACCCAGATGCCTCTCACTCCACGAGTGGATACAAAACCTTTGGTACATACATACAATGGAATACTACTCGGCCATTAGAGAAGACAATATTATGGCTTTTGATATCAAACGGATGGAGATGGAAACAATTATGCTTAGTGAGTCTCAGAGACTCAAGGGCTGAATGGTTTCTCTCATCTGTGGATGCTAGAATATATGGGGAAGCAGTAGGATAGACAGCTAACCTAACAATACTTCAAGTAGAATGACTCTCAGAGTAATAGGGGGATGGCTCCCTAGGATACTTGGATGCATAAGGAGGAGGATGGGGAGGGGGAAGGGTGTATGAAGAACTCATAGGAGACTGGAGAGTGGGAATATGGAGGAACCAGAAGCCGATGTCATTCCTCCACAAGATAACCATTTAACGCATGAGTTCTTCTGGGGGAAACTGCAGCAGGTGAAACCCAAGGTGGTCATCCATGTTTTGGCATTACCCCTGGATAACAAAGTGTATATACATTGATTACTGTTGGTTTGAAAATGTTTCCCCCTCAATTGTATCTCTATATACTTCTAATTAAAAAAAATTTTTATCAGAAAAAAAAGGTGTTCTCTGCTAATTTTTAAATTGAGCTTCTATAAGGAAGAGATGATAATTCTAACTCTGGCTGATTATGACAAAAGTATAAAAATTTTAAATGGCTGGGACAAAGCAAAATCCTGACGCTGATTTGGACCCATTTGACACCAAAAAGTAAATTTTATTTACGAATAAAAATAAAATATGTATCTGTTAGGATGGCACATGAAAAATGGAATTGATGACAGGGGATGGTAAGTACAGCCAGTCACAACATCTCCATTCAATACCAAGCTGAGATAGATAAAGTTTCTAAACTTTGAACACTCACATAGGAAGGAAATTTATTCTTTCCTGGTCTGATTCTCATCTCCTCAGCTTACTGACACAGCCTATGCATTCTAAATGAACAGGAACTCTTTGCACTTGAAAAGAAATGCCAAATTACTTACATAAACAGAACACTCAAGTTATGCATGAAGGGTTTTCAATTCTCACAACATAGACAAATGTATCTCTACAAATCTGGACAACATTTAGAAAAACTGAAGATACCGCACTTATATCAATAGTTTGCCTTTGGACTGTGGGCACATTAATTTGTCAAAATATCAACACATGAATAAAGTACAATTGTGTTGCTGAACCAAAGAGAAACAAGATAAATTCAAGTGGAGTATTGATTAAAATTCTTCAGTGACAAGTGAAAGAATTCACAGCCCAAGTAAAGTTATGTAAAATAAGAAGAAAAAAAGAAGGAATGAAGGAAGATATTGACTCACACAATTTAGCAAGTAGGGAAGTTGGAAGCAGTGTGGCTTTGAAAGTTAAAGCTGTGAGCACTCTGTTTACTGAGTATGCCCAGTTGTCATGAGAGGCCTCATGCAAGAGCAAAACAAGGGCAGTCTCTTCAGACCCAACCTACTCTGAGGTTTTAGATCCATCTGGAAAAAATAAGCATTCTTTTTTTTTCAGATATTCCAAGGGGAAAAATAAAAGATTAAAAAAAAAACAAAAAATAACAAAAAACAAACAAACAAAAAAATAAAATATTTCATTGCTTCAGGGGAATGTGATGTGCTGACTGGTTCAGACATGAAGTGGGAGAAAAAAACTTCAGGGCAATTGGGATTGTAGATTATCTCTGGGAGGAAAAGAAATGCTAGGGTTAAGAAAGAAACTTTCCTCATTTTAATTATTACCTGTTTTGTATCACATTTCATGATTTCTGTGGTTATATTTAATTCTTTAAAATTCAGCTGCAATGTGTTGAATGCTATTTTGTGGAGTGCACAATACCGTGTACAAGACAGATAAACACACAAGACAGATAAACCACATGGCATGCAGCCCACCACACTGTGAGGTGGACTCTGATAACAGTTTACAAACAACACAGGAGTCCCCAAGAGGCAGGAATTCACACAGCACATACTTAGGATTTGGTTTTGATCACCCAATAAAATCACTGTTCAGAGATTAGAAAGGATCACATCACAATGGGTACTGAAGTGGTCAGGGAAGGCCACACAAGAGGCAGACTTTGTAGGGAAGGCAGGGAGCTAACCTAAAAAAAAATGTGCGGAATGAGACTAAGAATGAATCCGAGACAGCCTATGAGAACCATTTTAAAATCTCTGACTTAGATCTTATTTCCCTAATGTCTTAGACATCTTTAATGTCTTTGTGGATGGACCTTTTGCTTTGATGGGTCCTCTGTGCTCCTATGAGGATGAGGCATATCTATCTTATAAAGTTTCACTCTCCCTTATGGACCCAGGACTCAAATTGATTGCTCTGCCTCTCAGAGTACAGACAGTGTTAATCCTTATGTGTCCTTTCAGACTCTCCATACTTGTCTTATTAATGCCAATGCCAACACTGTTAGAGCCTATCAGTCAGGGGACTAGAAGACAGTGATTACATCAGTCATTTCTACCTACTTAAATTCTTCAGATTCTCAGATGGACCAGGAATATGACAGTGTCAGGGCCTGCTAAAGTCCCTCCCAAACACAACACTCTAATTTCATACAATGACAGGAGAAGACAATGCTAATCCGTAAACTAGGAAGTTACAGCAAACTCAGAAATGTGTATAGCCCACACGGCTTCTTCTTTATCTTTAGAACCACTATGATGATGGTTCTTTCAATTGTGTTCATCAGGAATTATAACTGGTTCAAGACCCACATCAATATGAAGTGCATCTGAGTTCAACATTACCATAAACCAGTTTGGAAAGAAAGAGCTGAAAGGAAGTAAAAATCAATTTTGTTTTCCCGGCTTCATATGGGCTTTGTCAGAAGAGAGCAATAGACGTAAAACGAAATTGGATTGCAATATGATTTTCATCATTTCAAACAGGGATAAGGCTTGATATGATGCTTAGAAAGGTGATTGTTTCTTCTCTTTTTGTCTAGTCTTGGCAGTTTTATGTAAAATATGGAGACCTTACTTTAAGTGTCTCATTGAGGTAGTTTAAAAAGAAAAGCTTAAAATACCCACAGATGAACTCATTGTAGATACTCCTTCTTCTTGAACTCAAATCCTATTACTATCATACTTTTTGACTGTTATAACCAACATACTCTGAAACCTTCAAGATTAGATTATTTTTGTGATTCTTGGTCTCAGTGTACATTTGTAAATTGAAACAGTTTGCACTGCCGTTGCTCACCCCATGTAGCTAGGTGGATCTCCCTGTGGCATTCATCTAGACTGACATATTCTAGTTTTGGAATATAGTAGTATGCTTAGGTATGCCTCCTACAGGAATATGATACATCCTGGGAGCATGCATTTCCCAAAAGGTATTTGAAGATTTATCTAAGATATTTTGAAGAAGTAGTATTTTCTTAGGCAACTGCAGAGAACAGGACAAAAGGATAAGGTTCAGAGCTCAGGTGCAACCCCCAGAATCCACTTTGTGAGAGAGGTGAACTTTGTTCTTTTTCCTGGACCACAGTAACCACCATATACAACCAATACACTTAAATATTTGTTCTCTTGTCCAATACAAGCAGACATTTCTATGGAGCCTTCATCCATACTTCAGGGAGGAGCCTGCAACATTAGCTGGTGACTTCACTAATCTGTGAGAGTCCAGGCACACTATCGAGATGACATCTTGCTGAGAAACAACGAAGTCTGGGAACTAACTTGGTGAGAATGTGAAAAAGGAGAATGACCTTGAACATGTAGGCCTGAAGTAAGGATGATTTTATACTGAATTCAAAAAGTTCGTTAGATATAGAAGATTATAATAAGAACAGATTTTTCTACCCCTTGACTAAGGCTTTTGTTGTTGTTGTTGTTGTTTAACGAGAGTGAGAGACAGAAAAAGAATCAGTGTTATTGTTTTTTTAATCTGGTTTTTGTTCCTCCAACACTTTGCTATATATGTGGTGCTAGCACATGCCAGGCAAGCACTGAAACCACGGAGCCACCATTCTAGCCCCAACTAAGGCATTTTATATTAAGGAAATAGCACAACAGAAACATTACAGATAAAATTAGATGCCTGATTCATGTAGTTATCTATGATATCAAAGACAAAATCCAATACCAAATTAGCTCATGTGTACCCAATGAGCAGACTAACTAAATTATGTTCTCAAAGCCCACAAGATTATTATAAAGCCATTCAAAACTGGTATTATATTGTTAACAGATGCTAATTTTAATGATGCCATTCTGAATTCGGAATGTGAATGTGAAACAGTATGAATTTTTAGATTCCAATGAATGTATATGACAAGTGATATACAGAAATGAAATGTGTATGAGAAGGTACTTTAATATTAAATATGTCAACAAGAGTAGTATAAAGTTTCCTGAAATTATTCAAATGATATAAAGGAGAGGGTGTATGAGGAAAAAAAACTCTTCAGAAGATTATGTACATCAGACTTGGATTCACAGAAGAAAAGGCTCAACTCTCTTGCTCGGTATGAACAATCATTAGAAAGGAAGTGTATCAATTCACGCAAGCACATCCTCAGGCTAGCGACAGGCAAACATACTATTTTGGTTTGAATGTGAGGTGTCCCTCAAAAGCTTGAGGGACAATCCAGGAAGGCTGAGATGAAATCTGCGTTATGAGAGCCTTAACTCAATCAGTGAGTTAAAGGGATTAACTAGTAACTGTAGGCTGGTGGGGTGTGGATGGAGGACGTGGGTCATTGTGATACATATTTTGTATCTGGAGAGGAGTTTTTCTCTCTCTTCTCCTTGGATCCTTGCCTTTCTCCATGATGTGCAACCTCACCTCAAGCCATAAGGAATGAAACCAACCTTCTTGGACCAAGACATCTGAAAACATGAGCCCCTAAATAAACTTTTCCTCCTAGAATTGTTTTTGTCAGGTCTTTTGATAACAGCAATGAAAAAGCTGACTAAAACACTTATCTTCTGTAAATTAGTTCTGGGACTTTCTTTCATAAGATACAGCATAATTACATTCAATGCATTGTTAGTGTGTGTGCGCACATCCTCAAAGCATTGTAACAATAGGTATATAACGGTCAGAGTGAAAATGTTTTCAGATTGGTGACCAGGAATGAATACAATACTACTGTAAATTGCCAAATAGTGGCCACAGATCACTTGTGCATACTCTATTTAGAAATGTCTTAATCAACAAGGAGATTAAAAATTAAGAGTAATATAATTTTCAAACACTTTCATGACAGAGGTTTATTATAACTTTTCCTTTCAATAAGAAAAAGTGAAATATTTAAATGAATCTGAATCTGAGACCAAGGGCCTTCAGTTGGAAAGGCACTATTGCTTGAAAATAATAAATCATCCAAAAATCAGTGATTGCAAGATTTGTATGGGAGTGACCACATCCCATACCTATCCAATTCCATGTCTCTTTTTTTATGCCAAATTGTGTCTTGTATATATTGACTCAGCCCCAATTTCACAGTCTTGGTCTATCCCCACTGCCCCCCACACCCTGATCTTAACCTAAAGTATCACATCCTATCTCTCTACCACCCTCATGGACATGTCTTTCATGAACCCCAAATTTCCAAGACCCACTTCCCTCCCAGGCTCTATCTAGCAAAATAGAATGAATTTCTGTATTTACCAGTTGGGTAACTGACTACACCTCAGAGGACTTTAAGTTCCTCATTTGTAAAATAATGGCTTTGAACTAGAAGCTCTGTAATTTGAAACATCAGAGGTTACAGTGCAAAAGATGCACAGGATTCACTATTTCAGTGAAGATTCATGCTTCCTGGTTTTTAAAGTTTGAGATGTTTCAAATTCCTGCATTTTGCAACACTCTAATCTAGATGAGTGGGATATTTTTCTTACAACAACAAAGAGGAAAGCAAATCAAGCAGTTCTCTTTCTCACGCGGTTAAGCAAATTTTCTGTTAAGCATTTTAAATGGAAGACACAGTCTTAGGTTTAAATGAAACATGAAATACTATTTGAATTTAAAAAGATGCTTGTGAGTTACACCTAAGAGACCAAGTTTAAATGGAATTTTGTTGTTGTGGCAATTTCTACAAGCAAACTCAGCTAGCTCAAAAGAGTAAAACCATCATTGGAGAGGATTGGAATGATGTCATGCTGCCTGTGCATGAGACCACTGTCAGAACGGTACTACCTGCTCAAGTGCCTCTAACATAGATTTATACACAATTTTGGTTAGCGGATACACAATTGGGAGAGGTTCATGGAGCTTAAGTGGTTTTCTCCAGGAAACTGTGTACCTGCATTCCATGTACAATGAATGTTGAGATCGAATCCAGGTCCACCCACTGAAGACATCAGTAATTCTGCTTGTTACGGGTTTAATGCTTTATGTGTGGAAGGGGACAAGTTAAAAGAGCTTGCCAGGTTACTAGTAGTAGTGTTGCTTCATTTATTACCTGCCTCAACGTGCTGCTTGACACACAAATGATGAAAGAGAGGTACAGAAAGGTATGACAACTTCACGGAGAGTTTGGATGACAGTGAAGACCAGATTCCTGAATCCATCTCATCCAGAAAGACAGAAAGTAAAAATAAGGCATCAGAATCTGGGTGGGGAAAGGAAGAGAAGGAGAGTTATTGTTTAATGGGTGCTGAGTTTTTGTTGGAGATGATGGACAAGTTAAGGGACTAGAGAGTGGTAAAGGTTGAACAACCTTGTGAACGTGTGTAATGCTCCTGATGAAGAGTTAAACCATGCTTAGAAATAATTAATTTAAAATGTTAATGCATATTTTACCACAATGAACTAGTGTTAAAACAAAAAATGAGAGAAAACTATGACCAAGTAAAAATCAGAAACTCATCTTTCTCATGCACTACATTAAATATGCAGATGCTCATGACTTGCAACGGGATTATACCCAGAAAAATTTACTGGAAGCTGAAAATGCTGTAGGATGAAAGTACATCTAATGCACCTAACCCATCAAACACAGCCCAACACAGCACAATGCAGTCTGGGTTGTGGTGGTTCACCCTCCTAATCACATGGCTAGCTGTGAGTCTCTGCAGCTTCCTGACATCAAGAAAGATTATTGTCTCAGGTAACACTAGCTCGGGACAAGATCAAAACTCAGTTTGAAGCATGGTTTCTACTAATACGTGTCATTTTTTAATAATAGTAAAATCAAAAAGCATTAAGGAAAACCAGGGTAAATTGGGCACTGTCCCATAGTAAGTTCCTTTTAAATTTAGTTACTAACTTAAAGTAAGACATTTCCCAAGAGATGGGACAGGAACCACACTGCTGTCTTCTATTTAGAACAGCTTAATTTTCATTCAATAAAATTTTATTCATAATTGACAAAACTTGGAACCAGACAAGATGCTCCTTATTAGGTGTATGGACAAATACACTGGGCAGTATTATTAAGCACTATAAAAGAAATTATCTACACAGTCATTAGACACTGAGGACCTTTAAATGCATATTCCTAAGTGAAATAAGCTGAAGTGGAAAGGCTGCACACTGTATGGTTCCAACTACGTGACTTTCTGGGGAAGCAAAATGAAAGATCATTTGTTGGCAGAGATTCAGCAGGAAGGGAGGACTGAGTAGGTGGAGCACAGAGGACTTTTAAAACAATGAAAATACTCTGTAATACTATGATGATAGATATAAATCATTGCACATTTGTCAAATCCCCTAAAACATACACCACCAAGAGTGAAGCATATTCTAAACTGTGAAGTCAAGTGATGATGTATGTCAAGGTAGGTTCATTAATTCTAACACAGGAACCGCTCTGGTGGAGGATGTTAACATGAGGCCACGCCTGTGTGGGGTTGAGGGGGTGCATGGGAAATTTCTGTAGTCTCACTTTTACTGTGAATCTAAAACTGCTCTAAAAATAGTCTTTTACTAAAGATCATTAATACAATACTATATAGCAAATACACACGCATGTGCACACACACACATACACACACCTGCATTAAAGATTTGATTGGTCAGTAGGTAATTTTCAAAACCTGGGAAAATCAAAGTCCACACAAAACTGTGGTTACCAATCCTTTTACTTGCCAAGCTAATCTTAACTGTCTGCGGCCAATACAGGAAATGCTTGGGATATTCTATGCAAACCAATTTCTGCAAAATATTTATAACACATGCAATGCTACACAGCACAAGTTTTATATTATTAAATACTCCAATCTTGGTTGAAAAATTTTAGATTTTAAAGATGTGTTATGGCTTCAGGGGAAATAATTATCAGGGTCTTGGTGACAGACCTTAACCTCTTTCTCATTTTCTGTGGCATTAAACATAGCTTAGAGCACTTCTCTAGAGGACAGCCAGTTAGCATTCACCTTCAACTCCTATATTTTTCATTTTCTCTGTACAAATCATCTCCCTAACTCAGGAAAACTGGAAAACTACTTCCTCTCTTTCCTAGAGGTAAATTCTTCCATATTCCACTTGATGAAGATACAGTAAATAAGTACTGAATTCAAATAGAAGCCAGCACAGGCATTGCTGGGTTGAGGTGGGTCTGGTCAGCTTATTTTAAAATTGGGTAAGGTAGGTTTATGTGATTAAAACAAGACAGGCAGCATAGACTATCCACAAAATTAAATAATCCAAAGACTGGTGGTAACAATATTCAAGGAGCTATGATTTCAAAATTGGGGGGTATTCCCTGAAATTTTCAGTTTTCTTTTCACAAAATAAAACTCTATGAAGCAAAACAGAGGGGACATTCTGCCACCTGCACATTTGGTTTCAAAGGAATGTGGATCATTTTTCTCCCTGGATTAAAGGGGAGGGCAGAAGTTGGTGCACACATTCACTACCCACAGTGATAGTACGCACATAGAATAAATAAGGAATAAGATAGAAATGCATATTTTTAATTTGCAGAAAGAGGGAGGGAAAGAGGAAGGAGACAGAGAAAATCAGCTGCCACTGGCTCTATTGACTACCACCCCTTATCCCAAAGGCCCAGATGAGGATTGCTGGCACCTTTCAGAGTCAGACAAAATGAGAGGACACCCTGATGGGGAGATAGCCTAAGGACTCTGAAACCACTCCATGCCTCCAAGTGCTGTACCTACTATGCCTGGAAGAGTTCAGGCTACTGGTTCCCAATTTCTTAGAACTAATTCACTTGGTCTGGATAATTCCTTGTTCTAGATCATTTTCAGTGTTATCCTTTCATTCTAACTACATGATCACTATATTCCACATCATGTAAAATTTGTTACACTATCTATTGCAAAAGTCATGCTAGGAAAAAAGTCCATTAGTCACTGTCCATTGGTACCTATAAAGATATGTATCATTATTTTACCTTCAGTGATTACTTGTCTTCATGAATTGATCAAGTCCTTTCTTTCAATCATTGAGACCATTTCCTCTCTCCATCACATTTCTCCCAGAACACAGAATCCTACCCTGAAGTTCTAACAGCTGTTATAGTTACAAGAGATAAAGGTATATTTAATGTTTTTCTCAGGGACATGAAATCAGTGGTTACAATATCTAAAGCTACATCTTGCATAAAATAACCTTAATAAATATTTGTTAAATTAAGCAGAATTTATACTCTTCCAGGAATTATGAAATGAGCACTCAGAAAGAATAATTGCATCATTTAAAATGAATTTAATTATGGGTAATTAATAACTTAATTCAAAGGTATAATGACATTGAGATGGATTAAATGTCATAGAGTGCTAAGGATTTGTTTTGCTCAATCTCAAAAAATAATGTGTAATAAGCACTATTTCTGTAGAGCTAATAAATGTACAAATTAATATTATGGAAGTGAAAAAGTGTTTCTACTCTGTATCTACAGCCATACTTTGAATTAATAAATGACAATTTTTCTGGTTTTTATATTCTAAGTTGTTCCGTTATTTGCTTTCACTTTGTAAAAATTTTAGTTTTGGGTTGCAGTGAATCATAAGAATATAGATAAGAGAGATAACGTGATAATGAACTAATCCACATACTGTCTTCCACAAGGTAAGTCAAGTATCCCTGTGCCTTTTGACAGAGGAGACAGTCAAGAACACGATGAGCCATGGTCCCAGAGACAACTCTGAGTCATCCTGAAAATATTCTTCTGTTCTACAAAGTAGTCATCAAGGAGAAGTTATATGGCTAATGGGAGTCAAAAGAATCACAGTGAAATACACTTGCGAGAAGAAGATAAACTCAGAGCTACATGACCTAGGACAAAATTTTCCTTTGGCCTAATTATCTTCAAAATCAAAATAGAACCACAGTTAGGTGGGACTGGTTCACGTTTTAGCATGAACAGTGAGAAACTGCTGTGAAGACTGGGTGAGGAGACAAAAGGACACTCTGATGGATTAGTGATATCTGCCATGCACTGCCAACATGACAACAGCACTGCTCATGTCCAGTCCATATTTCATATGCACACATGCACAAATATACAATTATTGGTTGTATTGTCTTTATCATTGGAGAATAAACTGCAAAAATACAGGATTTTTTTTTATTTTGCTCAAGACTATACCCCTAATTCTAGATCCATGCCTGACATCACGGTAAATGCTCCATAAAATTTTGTGTTGCATGAATTATTGAATGGATGAATTTATAATATCTATACTATTTCATTTCGAAATTCTGACATGACAAAACTTTTCTAAAGGAATTACACCAGAGAAAAAAATAGGCATCTATTTTGGCATTATTAATGATAATGAAAAATGAGGAAACAACTAAATGTCCACAAGTTTGGGAGTCACAAGATCAATTACATAGCACATAAATCTTACATAAATATGTGTGGTACACAAATACACACACACACAAAGTGTATCTCTCCAAGACATACTATTAATTGAAACAAAAATGTGGGTCGTTGGCATAGTTATCTTTTTGAAATGTGACTGTGGATAAAAGATGCCATACTTTGTATATAAGAAATGCCAAATTAGTACTATATGTAAAAGAAGCCAACACAGACAATTCACATATTTCATAAGAGATGTAGTATTTTTATATCCTGATTAATACCTTGGCAGATTTGGGAATGCAGTCAAGTGGCAGGTGTCCTTTTTGGCTGTATCATTATCTGGTTGCCCAGATACCATGCATGGCGTATATTTCCAGGTAATGTCATCCAAGGTTTGTTTTAAAAGAGGAAAGACTTTCTCTATTTGTTTTTAGTTGTACACATCCTTTTTGTTTTATCCTTTGCCAAATTAGAACAACAATGAGTTAGATCACATCTATCAGGGTTTGGATATGAATTGTACCTCAAAGGCTCATGTATTAAAAGCTTCTCTCACAGTGTAACAATATTCAGAGGTGGGGATCCTGCGAAGTGACAGGATTATGAAAGCTATAAACTCATCATGGGATTAATTTATGGGTTTGAGACTGATGGCATTATTGGAAGACGGGGTAGAAATTTGAGGAGGTAGGTCCTAGTTTGAGGAAGCAGTCACTTGGCGCATGCCTTGGAAGGAAGGATGTATCTTGTCCTGGGTGCTCACCAGTATGCGTGTTCTCTCTCTCTCCTTTTCTCTCTTTCTCCCTTTCCTGGCTTCAAAGAGGTGAGAAGTTTTGCTCCACTATTCTGTCTGCCTCATCTTGGGCCCAGAGCTATGGAGTTGGCCCTCTATGAACCGAGACCTCTCAAATTGTGAACCAAAATAAACTTTTCCTCCTCTAGTTGTTTATGGCAGTCTTTTGGTTATAGCAATGAAAACCTGACCAAAACAAGCAGATAGTTTTAGATGTAATTAAAAGAAAAAAACAAGATGCAATATAGTGATATTTTATAAAAATATGTCTAGATAAGAAAAGAGGACAAAAGGTGTAACATAATCTGTTTTATGTCTTCATTAATTCTTACATACATGCATTTGCATATTGTGTATATACATATATATGAATTTATTCATATCAAGAAATTCTGAAAGAATTACTACAAAACTAACAAAATCCAATGCAGAGAGGTTGTACTGTGACTTCTTGAGTAACCTTTGAAAATAGTTTTGATTTCTGAGTCATGTAAATACACTGGCTGTCAAAAATAATGTTAAGACAATCAAAAAATATGAGTATGAGAATCTAACACTTCCCCATTACCTCGACACTTACACATTGGTTCACACCTCCAACCTCTCTTTCTTAGTACAACAGCCTCTTAAATGACCTCCTGGGCTATACAGTGACCTTTCAGTGAATGCTCAACATTGTGGCCAAAGGGATCACTGATGTGTGTAAGTCACATGTCATTTCTCGATCAAGTCCTTCAAAATCTTCCCATCCTCTTGGGGTGAAAAGGCCACACTCTCTTGCCCTTCCTCAGACTCCCTGCATTCCCTGAATGTTTTTCTCCACCATTGATTATTTTTGCCAAGCAAGAGTGGCTTTTCTGCAATTTTCTGAATGAATCCAACAGTCCCCCCCCCTCAAGGCTTTAATTCTTCTCTCTCATCTAGCTAGGATGCAGTTTTCTCTGACAGTAACTGGCTTCCATCCCTCAATTTAGGAGGCTTTTGAGTCCCATGTCACTTGATCACTGTTCCTTCCCTTCATGCCTTATTTCAAATTACACTGTACCCCTCTTCACCCCTGCATCATTATCCCCATCCTTACCTACCCTTCTATAAGAGCATTAACCAACATCTGACACATTACATGCTTGACTTATGGGTTACTTTTTGCTTATTCACTCATTTCTCCTGCAGGGCAGGAATTTTCCTTTACTTGTTCATTGCTTGATTAGTGTCTGGAGTAGTCACTGGCACTCAATCCCATAGAAATTCAGTTATTTAATAAATGAATGAGAATAATTAATATAAATTTGCAGATAATTAAAAAGTGGGATTACAGGATATTGGAGTAACAATGGGTACCAAAATATAGCCAAACTCATTTTGTTCAAAAATCTATTTATTTTTGATATTTCACTGTTAGAAATCATTCTGCATAAAATATGCATGCAGAAATCATGTCACCCATATCTGATGATTTCTTAGAACAAATTCCTAAACAACCCTAAAGAAACATATATTTTAAATGCTTGATAGAAGTTGTAAAAGAACCAATAAGAAAAGTTGTGACTAGGTTCATAAACAATGGGTATTATAAAATATATCCATTTGATAGGCAAAAATATTTAATCTGCTTGCTTTGAAGACCAATTAGTGGGAAATATTTTTTGGTAATTTTTATTTATTCTTTTATGACTTCTTTGATCATATCCTTTGCTTTTTTTTCTTCCATATCATTAATCTTTTTCCTTTTAATTATGACTTCTTTTATCAAATATATTTGAACTTTAACATGTTACTATCTTTACCAGTTTTGTCATTTGTGTTACAAGGTTTATCTTCCACTGACACTGACTTAAAATTTTCATTTGATAAACTTAACCATATTTTCTATTATTTTTTTTTTTTACTAAATTTCAATGATTAGAATGAATTTGCTATCTCAAGGAATGATAAAATTCACTCTTATTTTTTTTCTGGTTTTATTTTTTGACATTACTAAATTTAACTTAAGGCAGATAATATGGCAGGGAAATGAAATCTCCTTTTCCTCTTCTCCTTCCCTCCTCCTTCCCCTTGACAATATTGGCTCCCTTTTTGCAGATATTCAACTGGCTTATCTCCCTCTGGTGAACATGAAAGGCATCCTGAATGTGGAGGAACTGACTTCAAAGGTAAGAAATCACTACTGGAAGGCAGATGAGGAGACAGCTGTGGGTTCCATCAGTCAATATTCCTGACTGAGCAAGGAAATTTGAAGGCAGCTATCTAAAGTCAGATTTCAGCTCATCCCATGTACTTTCCTTCTGATTTGACCAGCATGTTTCTTGACACATGTAAAGCATGTGTAAGATGTAAGATCCTTATTTTCTTAGATAATGAGAATCTTTCCAGATGGCATTTAATCAGATACATTCACTCAGTAGAAAAACCTCTAAAGTATCAGATGATTTTGCTGGATATTGACAGACTATTAATTAAAGAGGAGAATTCCCTCTTTCACTGTGCCAACAATGAACTGGAAAAAAGACAGCTGAAGCTGCTATGTCTTTTGACAAACAAGTTATGTTAATCATCCTATTTTTAACATGAGTTTATATCAATTTATCCATAGCAATTCTTCTAAACTTATTTCAGTATGAAGCTACTCTAGCCCTATTAAATGATGTTTATTTATTTATATTAAGGTTCTGGGGATTGAACTTTGACGCTTGTGCATGCTAGGGAAGTGCTCTACCACTGAGCCACATTCCTAGCTTTTAGTAAATGATTTTTGATATGTTTTCTAAGTTTTCTACATTCAATAATTAACATATGAACCTCTTCAAAATAAAACAAACTTAAATGTGAATTTTAAATGAATAACATAAGCAGAGCTAGATCCTGGGATACAATTAATAGAGGAAGATCGGATCTTGTTTTTACTACTTACATGACCTTGGGAATTAATATTTAAATTCTCTAAATATTATTTTTAATTTATTAAAACAAGGCCAACACTATATACCTCTTACATATGTGGGTAAATTAAACATACTCAAAAATGCCTGGTCATCCACCATTTCAGCAGATCAACAGACAGTGAGTAGACACCTTTCTGGTGTCTTCCATGGCATACTTATCCTATGCTTCTTGAAGAGGCAGATTCATAATAGCAGAATATCCACCTGCATCTCTAGGTAGAGTGCTTGAAAATTGCAATGTTTTGACTTAATTATCTGACGTCATCATTCCCAAAGAAAACCCATTCCATTTCATGATGGAGATACTGATTCAGATAACATTGGTTAGGGTTGTGCAGAAACAGATAGCAATACTAGGCCATTGTCACATACACTGTGGCATGGGGTGGGAGGCAGAAGGTTCTTGTTATGGTTTGTATATTAAGTGTCCCCCCAAAAGCTCATGTGTTGGGTAATACCTGAATGTCTGGAGGTGAAATCATTAGGTTATGAAAGCTATAACCTCATCCATTTGATAGATTACTAATTTGAATGGGCTACTGGTGGGAGGGGCTGGAGGAAGTAGGTCACTGAGGGTGTGTCCTTGGGGATTATATCTTGCCCTTGGCTCCTCACATGATATCTCTGCTTCCTGACTGCCATCAGCTGAGCAGTTTTTCTCCACCACACCCTTCCACAATAATTTTTGGAGTTTGTCAGCCATGGACTGCATCCTAAAACCATGAGCCCTAAATAAACTTTTCCTCCTCTAACTAGTTCTTCTTTGGTATTCTCGGCATAGTGACAAAAGTTGACTAACAAAGTGTTAAAATGGGTCCAGGTGCTTTATCACTCAGCCCTTAGACCTTTGGCCTCTAGGGAGTAAGGACTGCAGGAAGACTAATGAATTGTCTACTGAAAACCAAGATGCAGGCAATAGACAGGACACAAAATATCATCACCATCGATCAGGACTATGTCAAGAAAAATTCCCAAGTCAGGAAATTCCTTGGTACAGAAACCAGGCACAAACCTCAGAATTAGCACTTCATAATTCAGAACATCCTGCTTTACTTATTTTTGTGCAACTGGATTCCCCATACATACTCTTCTCTGGGTCCCAGCTATTCTGCCAATGTTACATGAAGCCAGCCTTCTAACTATCTCTAGTACAACCAGACCCCTGAGAGTCCATTGCACTCTGATAAGCCAGCACAGTCATCTATTCTGCTATTGAATGACATGTTCTGCGGTTCTGGAGACAGTATGAAGAGCAATGGGATTCTCTTTGGGCACAGACAATACCATTTTGGTATCATAAATTGTCTGAAGCAATTTTTGTTTCTACTTATAATGTTCAAAACCCCCAATTCAATTAAACTTGACTGTGGACACACTGCTATTTGAATATAATTCTTGTTTGGTTGGTTGACACATTTTAAATATTTATAAGATTCTGTTGTGATTTAGTGAAAGCAACACTCAATGCTATTATAATTTTATAGCTTCTAAAATATTTTTTTAAATATACAAGTCCATTTCATTTGATATTTTATGGTCTAAGAACGAAAATTGAAAGCTTTTAGTTGCCTAAAAGGCCCAGCATGACCTGGCCTGGCCTCTTGTGCAGCCTCTTTGCTTACCCTGTCTTTTTGGCCATAGAGCACTCTCAACTTCCTTCCCTGTTCCCTTGGAGGCCTCCCGTTTCATAGAACCAATTCATCTGCATCCTTTAAATCTTAGTTCTAATATTATTACCTCAGAAAAGCTGACATTCCTATTTATGTGCTCCCAGAGTACCCAGTACTTCTTCATGACAGGGATAAAACAGATTATCACTATACATTTACTTGTAAATTCATGGGATTAGTAAATTTCTCCTCCACTAAGCTGTTTCATGACAGCAGGGAACAGGTCTTTGGTGTACATCAGTACCTCACAGAGAATCTCTTACATATGTAGTACATGTTTGATAAATTTCAAAAATGAAATAATGAATTAGCCATATTTATCAAAAGAAATGCATATGATATTCTCACCAGTGTGTATTGGGTCTTGTAGAAGTTAGTAGAGACCAAGGCAGAAACTAAACACTAACTGATAAAAGGTGCTATAAGCAGAATCCTTGTTCTTGTTTACTCAAAACCATAAAAGGGAGAGTGATTATTCTTTATTAAATGAGTCCTGGAATCCCAGTATTTATAAACTGGAATATTACTGCTTTGCAGTCACCCATTCAACTAATCTTCCAATCATGAAATATTTATCAATTGTGCAGTGTCAAGGAAATCTATACTCAACGACAGTTTTAGCAGGAGAATGTAAATCAAAAAGGAAAAAATGGGGCATGCTTATTTATTTCTTATGATTGATATTCACAAAATTTGCTACAAAAATAGAAATTGTAAGTTTCATTTCTTTTTGGATTGTGCAGCAAATATTTATGTCCTTTGGGGTCATACCAAATATTAAGTAAAATTGAGAAAGAACAATTCAAAGAGAATTATGACTACTGTTTGGTAGCATTAGGAGAGCCATGCAAGGTTTTAAAAGCACTGAAGGTTTAAAAAAATGAAAAGTTTAAGACAGTAACAAAAATGACTATAGTAATGGAAAACAAATCTTTGAGAAATTTGTAAATTAGAATGTAATGTGTTCTGTTTTGTTTTGTTTCTGGTATGGAGAATGTAGGTTAGGGAGCAATTGGTTTTTAATTTTCAACTATACAAAAAAATGATATGAGAATGTTCTGGACCAAATAATCACAGAGTTCAGAATTAAGAAAAACTCTCTGATCAGGACATCTAAAAATTCAGCCAACCAATGAATCTGCCTAGAAAAATTTGTAAAATGACCCCTTCCCTCATTCAAAGGAGTAACTAGAGACAGAGAAGACACTATCATCTGATTTTTTCTAGCATCTATAATTATTAGAAAAGTTTTGGGGCTGGAGCAGTGGCTCAGTAGTTACGGCACTTGCCCGGCATGCTTGAGTACGTGAGTTCAAACCCCAGCACCATGTACACAAGGAAGTGTCCAAGGAATGAAAGTCACATGAAAAACTAAATAAAAATTACTTCTCTTTTTCTCTCTCTCTCACTGTCCCCTCTTTCTTAAAAAAAAAAAAAAGAACAGTTTTTATTGGGATAATTCTATTGAACCCCTATATAGGTCCTTTTTTTTTTTTTTACTTCTCTCAGTCAGTACTTCAACAATTGTTTATTAAATGTGTAGTATATGCTTGAGACTGAAGTCCAACAAAGTAATGGGATTACTATGCCACATAACAGGACAAATAATACAATTTTTTCCAGTGGTACAAACAGGTTTGATGTATATATTTTCCCCTACATGCACTCTGAATCTTCAAATGTTTGCTACAATGATATGCAACATCTTTACCAAAAAGTCATTATCAAAATCTAAACCCCACACTCCAATTAACTTATAAATTTAATTGTATGTCAGACCAGGGAGGGAATGTAGAGCGTGATGACACTATGTAGATTTTTTCCTAGTAAGAGTCTCCTGCTTCTGCTTTTTTAATGGATTTTTCATTATCAGTATCAAATTCCCCTCACAGTTTTAAATAAATATGTCTCATACAGAAGTAAAAGTTTCCTTGAAGAAAATCAGTGGGTTTTAAAGGCCCTGAAAATCCAATATTTTAGAAGAAAAATTGGAATGATAAAGTATATTGAGATAGATAGATGATTGTTTTGAAATGAAAATTAAATTTGTTTTTGATACTCCTCAGCTTCGGTACATAAAGATTTCAAGGGACAAGTTCATTATGTGCTAAATAATGGGGCAACCAATGTATTAAATTCTTTGCACAAATCCTTAGTGGATTGTTACAAAGTTGTTTTAGAGCATTGGAATCATATTGAGAATCTCAGTTGAGGGTTTTGAATAAGGTGGAAACATATCATTGTATTTCCCCTTAAAATACAAGCATTATTGGTTGCTATCCCCAAATTCACTGTTCAGCACTCTTTCATTCAGCTGAAGGAGATGTCTAAACCCCAGCTGGAAGTGCAGTTGAAACAACTCATGACTTTGAGCACTTCTAGAACATTCCCTTGCCTTGGATTTATCCAGCAGTTCTTCAATACCCCTTAGGGTCTATACTCCTGGGAAGCCTCCCCTCACAAATTGCATCCTCAATCATTTACTCCATGGCTTTACTCTTATCCATCAAAGGTCATATTTCCTTCAGTAAGCTACAGCAGCTTATTGACCTGGTTTTTTGTACATCAAGTCTAGACCGTGTTTGCCATGAATATGTGGTTTTCTTTTTATTAGTTTCCAATTATGCTTGGCACTATATAGCCACAGGTTCTGCACATGCAGATTCAACCAATCTTGGATCAAAACCATTCAGGGGCAAAAAACTGTATCTGTACTGAAGACGTACACAATATGTTTTTCTTGTCATTATTCCCTAAAGAATTAAGTAGAACTATTTGTATACCATGTATTTTGTATTAGGTATTCTAATACCTTGTACCTAGAAGTGATTCAAAGTACAGAGGAGGACATGCATAGGTTATATATAAATTCTACATCATTTCATATAAAGCACCGAGCATTCACTGATTTTAGCATCTACTGGGGTCCTGAAATCAATCCCCCATGGATACCATGGGAAGACCATATTAGCTTTTAAAGTTATCTCCACTAATAAGGCTATAACAAAACATAGAGGATGGTGGATTTATGAAGGACACTTTTCTTAGAAAACAAAATCTCAAAGGACCAAAAAAAAAAAAATGAGAGAGAGATTTAAAACAACCACCGACAATGACATTCCTTGCCTACAACAACAAAATGCATTGCCTACATTGTTTGCTTCCATATACATGGAACAGACGCTGATCAGTAAAACAGTGAGCTAGAAATGTATTTACACCTCCTCACCTCATGTTTCTTTCAATTTTCTTCTGCTATTCTGAGCTAAGGGATTTGTAAAACTTCAATTTTTGTTTTACATTTGTATCTGGATATGAAGTGAAGAGCAATCAGGAACTTCAGACTGCAAAATGACAATGGACCTAAAATATATCCCCAGTGAGAGTAAGATAAAAATGACAACGCAGTAATGGATATTTACATTAAAGGAATCATGACACTAAGTATAGGAGTACAGAAGAATCAAATTGTTTGCCATAGAGGAGACTCTGAGATTACCCAAGCCTTGAACTTTCATCTTATAATTCAAGAAGAAACTAAGACACCAAAGAGGTAAGTGACTTGCCCTGAGTCATCCAAGCACTTGTCTGAGGTACTGCTAAGTGCCTTAATACAAATGGGGTAAGGAGTTAATAATGGGTAAGCTGCTTAGAGTAGCTGAATGGCAATATTAGTCCTCAAAGGAGGGAGTTGTAAAAGGCCCACTACTCTTAAGGGAAACCTTGATTCAGTAGCTGCAGCAGTGTGATGCTTTGAACATCACAGCAAAAGAAGAGACCAGTTATTTTCCAGCATAGGTAAAGTAAATTTTTTCACAGTACCTTGTCTTCATTTTTGGTTTCCCTTCCACATTTCAATAAAGCTACTTCTCCCCAGCAAGCAGCATCAAAAGGGAGAAAGAAAGACAGCCAAACCTCACTGGGTCATGCCCCCATTTCTCTTCACCTACCTGGCTGGCTGCTAAGCAGTCTCCTTAATTATTAGCAAATTTGTCATCTACTCTCCCAGCAATCCAACCTTCCCTCCCTCATCCAGATGAGATTCCAGTCTGTGGCTGATACTAGAGGAATGAGTCATGTTGAGCTCATGGTGATACTTGGCCACCAGGGGAAAGCTGCTAAGGGAAAACAACTTTAAAGGTAGAAATAGGGCTTTGTTTCCCAAGCAGCTTGGATTGCACCAACCTCTTCAGGCACATTGCACTCAGAGTCCAGAAAATATGATTGTTGACAATAGCTGTAACCCCTAAACTTATATTAGTCTATTTAAATTTACACCAATTTAGTTTACTAATTTGTACACACAACTGCTTTTAAATTTTTGTAAATCAATTTATGCAGAAGTACCATCCATGTAAAGGACATGTGTGTTTTTATGACTGTGTATAAGGCAGAGAGAAAGAGACTTAGAAGGAAAGGGAGAAAGGGAGGGAGGGAGGAAAGGAAAGAGGAATGAAACAATTATGGAGGGAGAAATTTGACCGAAAAATGAAAGAAAAGGGAGAGAAAGGAGGCCTCGGTAAAGACCTACAAATAGTGTGACTCCCTTCAAACATCCAGTATGCTCACTCTACACATACACACATGGATTTTTTTCTTTTATTAAGACCAATAAAAGCCTGAATTTCATATTCTGATGGATGTGGGATAAAATAACAGCACTAACCATGAGCACAGCAACTAAAGGAACAAGTGACCATGAGACTACTCATCATGGAAACCTGCAAAACGTCTGGGGTAGGGCAGGATTTAAAATTTTACTATCCTTGGAATTGGAAAAACAATAAAAATTCCACTAGATTTCCAAGGAGTAAGGGGACCCAACTGCATTACTTATATTTAAAACATTGTTTTAGAAACAGAACATACAGAGACTTAGATACCAACACAAAACAATAGTAACTTGAGTTCAAAGATTATGTAGCATTATTTCAAGATGACAAATGTAGGAAATACCAGTGATTTGATTAGCATGTGGACTGACATGACCTCAAAGGCTGAACTCTTGTCTACTCACAAGTGTTCCCCAAATTGGCATGAATGAGACCATCAAGAGTTATGGAAAGACAGGCCTGCCCTCCTGCCCAGATCAAGGTGATTGAAGTTAGTCACTGGAAAAGGGAGGATGAACAGAGACAGTCCGCAGATTTGCCCTCCTCCCTCTCAGCACACTACATACTGCTCACAGGTGAATCATTCCAAGCATCTTCTAATCCAAAGGCCACCAACAATACCACTAAAATATAACAGGAGCATCCTGACACCAGGGAAACCAGGTGGACAATATTTCCATTAGAAATTATTGCACTCATTTTTGCTAGAATAAATACTCACAAAGGCTAAAACAAAAACAAAATTACTAATCAGATGACATTCAATAAAAATTAAAGCACATTCTTAAAATCATTATTTACAACGCCATTTAAAATTTTCTCAATTGTACCTCTGATTTATGCATACCATCAAAATTACTACCCACTGGGACAACAGAACTGTAGATCACATTTAAAATCCTAATGGTTCAAGTTGGAGCGATCCATGGGAGAAGATTATATTTCTCAGCTCTTTTATGGCACACGGTCGGAAGTATTTAAGCAAATTTGCTGTCCACCATAGTTCTACTCTGCTTAGCAACTCTTAACAAGAAGCATTCATTCTTGGTGTATAATGTGAATCTACATTAGTCCTCCTGGGGATATCGGAAAGACCCATGTTTGCACAGGGGAATATAGTGCCAACAGACCGTGCAGAATGGTTTTGCAGAAATTATTAGCAATCACTACCATTTGTTAAACACCTGCTAAGATCAAACAATGTGCCAAACTTAATTCTACCCTTCATAACAAATAAGGTTTTTATTATTACACCGTTTTTTAAGAAAAAAAAGGAGGAAGTTATTTTAAAGCCATAGATTGGCTCAGCATGAAGATCCAGAGATGAGTTAACCTGTTCCCAATGCTCACAATTGCTGCATTAAGTCAAAACCATCAAATACAATGAGATGGATAATCATCAAGAAAAGATATTACAGGCCACCAGTGATACTCGGGGTGAAGGTGTACTTGTAGATTAACATATGTGGGCAGTGGGTCTTCCAGGGGAGTCAAGAGAATGAATGAAGCCATGCATATGGATAGCACAGCACCTGTCCTGATGCAGGACAGTATTTTGATATGTGATGTTCCCCAAAAGCTCTTGTACAGGAATGAACAGAGATGAAATAAGATTAGGAGAGCTGCAACCTAATCAGTGAATTAAACCATTTGATGGATTAACTATTTGAAGGGACTATCATACTGCCTGGTGACCATAGGCAGGTAAGGTGTAAATGGAAGAAGCCGGCCACCTGGAGAGTGCCTTTGGATTTTAGTTTTTGTCCCTGGCAAGTGGACCCCCATCTCTCTATTCCTGACTATCATTAACTGAGCAACTCTTCTCTACCACACCCTTCTGCCTGGCCCCATCATAGACCGAGGGCTAAAAAGTTGACCAACCATGGACCTAATATCTGAAACCATGAGTCAAAATAAGCATTTTCTCCTTTAAGTTGTCCTTGTTGAATGTTTTGGTCACAGTAACAAAAAGCTGAATAAAACAGATGAATTAGGTGAACTGGGACTGGGATGATCAGTTGGGGATCACTGACATAGCACTGATGTAAAAGCAATTTGAGTTGTGACTACAACTCAAAATGGGATGATCAGGTACATTTCAACTCTGTAATTAAACAGATAATTAGTTGCAAAAGTTTAAATGTATTTGATTTACCAATGCCTACGAGTTGCTTAAAAGAGAAGGTTGGTGGGGCTAGAGTGGTGGCTCAGCAGTTACAGTGCTTGCCTGACATGCGTGAGGATGCAGATTCGAACCCCAGCACCATGTACACCACTAAGTGTCAGAGCAACGAAAGCCACATGAAAAAACAAATAAAATTGATTCTCTCTTTCTCTCTGTCGCGCTCGACCAGCGAGGCGGCAATAACAACACGCACACTCTGGTTGCTTGCGGAGCTCGCAAGCACGCTTTCTTCAGGAAGTTGTACCGCTCATATAGCGAAGGTAACCCAATCAGCAGGCTGTTGCTACGAGGAAGACAACTCTGCTGCTGGCTCCTATTGGTTGTCCCTAGGTGGTCAGATATTGCAAGCAAAAGAACCAGGAACAGCACGAGGTCAGCTGACTTGGTTTGGCCAGCTGCCAGCCGCCATCTTAAAGCTGCCTGAGTGGCGTGGCCCCCAGGTGCTGCCCGCCACACTCTCTTTCACTGTCCCTCTCTCTCTTAAAAAATGAAAGAAAGAAAAGAAAGAAGGTTGGTGATATTCTTGATTCTTCCCTTCCTCTCACCCTTCCTATCATATTCAACACAATCTCCGCTCAGCCTCTGGGATCTCCACAATGCAGGCACATCCTCCTCATGAACTCTCACTGTCCTCATTAGGCCACAGTTGTTTCTGACCCATATCAAGCAGCATCCTCTGAATAGGGCTGTTTCTACCAGAGCTTTGCCACTTTTTACCTGGTATGAAAAAGGCTGCAACACAGATAGTATTTCACAAATTCAAACCTGATCATGTTCTGTTTCAAACCTGAATGTCATTGTTCTCAGTAAAATCCTCCACAATTTTTATAGCCTTTTATTCTTACACGGTTTCCCTTTGAAGCACATGCACATCACCATCTACCTCCCTCTAAAACTGAGCTATTGCTTTTCAGTCTCTCAAATAGCATGTTCTTTCTCTTATTAGAAACACAGCAGGTTTTGCCTGAGCACGACTTTCTCTCTCCTGGCCTCTGCCCTCCCTATAGTCCCCAGTGAACACTCACCAGAAAAACAGACTACAAACCACCTCTTCCAGGAATCCTTCCATGATTCCGCTACCCACATTAGATGAACCTACTCTATATGCTCCTATGCCTAGAAAGGTATTTTTCATTACAGAGTATGTCACACTAAATCAGAATTTTCTATTTACTTGTCATGCTCCCTGTATGTACAGTTTTGGTAGGTTATCCTTTTTCATTTTTTATGTTCTCTAGGTCTGAAAAAAAGAGACAGAATGACCCTCAATATTTCTTTTAAAATAACCTATGAGATATTTGAAGAAGGAGAAGGAAAAAGGCAAAAATCAAACGACTTACAATGGAATTACTCAGTATGAATTATATTAAATTATGTTCTTTAAAAGTATATTTATAAATCTATATCATAAATTGAATAACATAGAAAGGTTTAAGATATTTCAATGTATATTGTTTTGGTTTGGATATGAGGTGTTCCCCAAACACTCCTTTGTTAATGCTGGAATAGTCAGAGGTGAAATAAATAGATTACGAGAGCCATAACCTAAACAGTCTACACTAATTTTAATGGACAAACTGGGTGGTATCTGTAGGCAGCTGGGGCGTATCTGGAGGAGTGGGTCACTGCAGAAGAGCTGATCTTCCCTGCAGCCCCTCCCCTCTCTCTGCTTCCTGGATTCCGAGTGGAACAGTGCACCTCCACCATGCACTTCTGCCAAGACCATCTGCCTCACCTTGAGCTCAGCGGAATGGGGCTGGAAACCATGTACTGAGACCTCTGAAACCTTGAGTCGAAATGAACATTTGCTTCTCTAAATCATTCTTCTTGTGTACTTTGGTCATAGCGTTAAAAAGAATGAGTTATTAAAAATAATTTCAGGAAGAATTATAAGAAATAACAGGTAACTTGTTGTATGATATCAATGGAGAAAAATTTTCATCCATAGCATCAAAATAGAGAACATAAGAGGAAAGATCATTATATTTGACTATGTAAGAACTTAGTCTATACCAGGAAAAAGCACAGAAATAAGCACTGTTAAAGCAAACACAAAAAAATATGGAAAAGTAACGACATATATACTAAAAAAAAAAAAAAAAAAGCTACCCTTAATATATAATTACCTGGAAAACAATGGCAGCATTGACAAACCTAACAGAACTCACATTTATTTAACATATGAATAAAGTTGAGGATTTAATCCAGGGTATTTTACTGGTAAGCAACATTTTCAGCCCTTTTTTTTTTTTATTTTTGAGACAGGGTCTCACCAAGTTGCCAAGGCAGGCCTTGAACTTGTGGTCCACCTGCCTCAGTCTCCCATTCCTCTGGGATTACTGGTGTGGACCACCATGCTCAGTGACTTACATTCTTTTAAGTTTGATGAAATATGCTCAGAAAAATGCCATTTATTATTCCCAGTTCAGTATACTTAAAAACATAACATACCAAAAGATTATTCATAAAAATGATAAATTCATGGCTACAGTAGCAGGAAAGTCAAGGAAATTTCAGAAGACATTAAAAAAGATAAAAAAAAGATAGGAGTCCACAAGAGGCAGTAGGCAGTGGAATGGGAAGATCTGCTCAGTTTATCTATACCATTCACTGGTGGCCTGGGGTCTGAGTTGCAGGAGGCAATGCCAATAAGGAACCAAGGCAGAAGGCCAGTTATAAGACTCCTGTGGGGATCCTGGATTCTTGACACGTGATAACTCATTTGGAGTGCAAGACTCAGTTTTGTCTCAAAGTACAGAAAGAAGATGAGGATCAGGGTGTAATTCATTGATAATTTTCAAATAAAAGTTTGCCCTCATATTTGGAAACAAAATTTAGCACACCCAAACAAAACTCAAATGTAAAGTACAGCTTAAGTTGGTTCTGTACTGACAAGGCCTCCAGTTAACTGAAAGTATCATGAGAAAACTCTCTGAAGACAAATTAAATTTAGCCTAAAATATTAACTCAATAAGATAAAAAAATGAAAGATTCAAGAAACATGAATTCATATTTTTAAAAAACTTATTATATAAATGGGAAAAAAGGTGTTATGAGCAACCACAAGGAAGGCCAATTTACCAGAGAATCAGATACCCAATGATAATAGCTATTGGATTTATTACATAGTGATTAAAATTTATGCATACTTAATATGTTAACAGAAAAAGCTAAAAATATTGACAAAAGGAATAAGAAAAAATGAGACAAACACAACTGACTGGAGATATGAAGATGAAGAATTAAATGACATTATAAAAATGAAAAATATAAAAATTTAACACCTTAGACCCAGATGAAAACTAAATTTTAATATCAAAAATTAAATCTGATCAAAACACAGGGCATGAAGTGCACCTATGTGGAGAAATGGAAAACAGGAAGGAGACATTTACAGGAAAGAAAAATTGAATGAAAACAGAGAATTGAAGTTCAAAGAGCTAGTAGAAAACGGGGAGAAAGCCAGTGAATATTCTGTGAGACCATGTACAGTAATTTTCCAGAATTGATGAAAAATACTATTGTTGAGTCATGAAGTTGTGAAACCTATACCCAGACAAATCCTACTAAAACTGCAGGACATCAAAAATTTTAAGTAGATTCTTTTTTCTGCTATAGAGAAAAAAGATATCTTTAACAAAAAATAATTTGACTATTGGTTTTTTCAATAGAAAACATAAAAGTCAGAGAGCAATGGATAATACTTGTAAAATGCTGAGAGAACATAATTATCAACCTAGAATTCTATAGCCATAAAAGCATCTTTGGAAAAGGAGACCAAAATAAAAACATTTTCATTTGAACAATAACTTGGACCTGACTTTGACTACTCGGTCTATACAGATTTTAAAAAATACAGTTGCAAAAACCCTGATAGAAGGTCACAGCTATAAGATGTTCCCACTTATTGTCACATCCATCATTGCTCAGGTGAAAATTCTCAAGACTTAAATAAAATGTAAAATGCTGCATCTAATACATCCACCTCCTCATTCCTTGATCTTTTCCTCTTCCAATGACTTTTGTCCTGAATTCATCCTTAGCCTCTAATTTCTATTGTTATTTCCAGATCTTTTCATCACCAACAACAATCATTAGGTCATGCTGTTAGCTTCAAGGACTTCACTGTCTGAATTCCAGTTCCATCATTTCCAAGGCACTCCCTTTAACAGCACAATGACAATCATTCCCTAAATATATAATCTTTCAACTTTTTACCTGTCCCACTCCAGCTCCTTATACCATCACTCCCATTTTACCCAGCTCAGAGTCTCTGATAACTCTCTTGTACCCTCTTATGCCATTGCACTAACCAAGAAAAAATGTCAACCTCAAAACAAAATATGACTAAATTAAAAACAAAAAGAAACTACCACCAAGTTGAATGGTTTTGCTTTATAAGTAGGACTGTCATTCTTGGAACCATCTGAGAAGATTTATCTTCATTTACCAACCCATTCTTCAAATTTATAACTTCACGGCTTTCTTTGGTTTCCATTTTCTGAGAAACAAACAAGCCAAAGGTGACATATGTATTTGAGACATTACAGTTAAACCTGCTTTTACATCAAACCTCCTCACCAATGTACCTAATGCAACCAACCCTTCTTGTTGTTGCATGTCAATTCTCATCACTCTCCCTTGCATTATAAAATTCCTGCAATCTCTTTAAAAATATACAATTTTTCCATTAATAAAGCATATTTCTTGTCCCAACT
This sequence comes from Aplodontia rufa, assembly GCA_004027875.1. Classification (NCBI taxonomy): domain Eukaryota; kingdom Metazoa; phylum Chordata; class Mammalia; order Rodentia; family Aplodontiidae; genus Aplodontia; species Aplodontia rufa. The sequence goes on along the minus strand of PVKS010003258.1, from coordinate 64,878 downwards.
TCCTATTCTGATACCCCATTTCTTTGCCCCACTTATAGAAAAAAAATCCTTAAAATAATTAAATATGTTTGTTGCCACCAAAGTGTCTTCTCTCATTTACTCTTTACCTCCCAGTTTTCCTGTCCATCACTACATGAAAACATCTTTTATGTACTGCTCACTAATGACCTCCATCTTTTGGACTGTTCACAAATAAATGCCCAATCAATGTCCAGGCCTCATTTTAAGGACATGTCAGCAGCAGCAGCTGAGGTTATGGTTCACCCCTTTCTTGAAATACTTTTCTAGCTGAGTTTCCTCATCATGAGATGAGACTGTCTTGATTTTCTTTTCCTGGTCCTTCCTTGTTTTCTTGTTTTCTAGTACTTTCCTAGCTCTCCAATCTTTAAATGCTGGAGTCTCTCTGGACTCAATGTTTGTATATATTCCTTAGATATCTCTATTCTCACTCACCTGAATAACAGGTTCATATCTCCACTGTATACTTGTGTAAAAGTCATCCCAAATTAAGATCCTGATATGCTCTACCCACAACTTACTGAGATCCATCTACTATTTTCCTCATCTCAATTAATAGAAACTCTATTCATCTAATTAGTCTCTCAGACCTCAAATCTTGCAGTCATCCTTAAATCCTTTCTTGCTTCACACCTCACCACCAATCCATCAGCAAATCCATTGGTTCTACCTTCAAAATCTATCCAGAACCCAGCTATTTCTCAATATCTCTAGTCAAAGCTGCCATCATTTCTCACCTCAATTGTTGAAAAGGTTTTCTAATGGTCTCCCTGCTTCTGCCCTGTTGCACCAAGTCTATTTTCAGCAAAACAACTAGAGCAATCCTTTTAAAATATAAATCAAATCATTTCACTCTTCTGCTAAAAATCCCTGTAATAACTTCTCTTGTATATCACAGTAAAAGCCAAAATCTTCATATGCTTATAAGGCCACTCAAAGATCAGGACCCTATTACATTTTAGACCTCACATACAATGATCTCTCCTCTGCTTACTTTGCCCCTACTGCTAGCCACCTGCATGTTGCCTGGACATACCACATGGCCCTACCCAATGTGCTTTGCATTTGCTGTTGCATCACCTTAAATGCTTCCCACGAGGCTCCATGTAGTACATACTCATCTTATTCAGGCAATTTTGTACTGCCTGTTTTACACTGAGCTATTTCTAGATTACCCATTAAAAAATGTGCACCTAGAACTCTCCATCCTTCTTCCCAGCTTTAAGTATCTCCATGAAGTTTAATTTTTGACAAAAAATATTTTACTTATTGTTTTATTTTATTTTATCAGTTTCCTCCAACTAGAATGTACACCCCAAAAGGAAAGGATTTGGGTCTCTTTGCTCAGCTGCCTGTCCATTCAAAAAAAGAAGAAGCACCATGCTGCCTTCAGAGAATAGGTATGTTACTTAGAAGAAGACTAAATTAACCAACCTGCATTGCACGCCACTGGTGTCACTCAACACATTTTCTACAAGGATACATGGGTGGAATCATTTGTATCTCTTTTGAGTCAGGTTTTAAAGAAAGGGCTACATCTTCCTCAACTTCTCTCTACCCCTATCTTCCAGAATGGGCCTGAAGATTAATATGAACTATGAGATGACCCTCAGCCTGGGTCTCAGAATGATTGCATGGATCTGGGTCCCTCTCTTGCAACCACCCACTCCAACAATACAAGCCTCACTTTTTTACCAATAAGACCTACTTCATTTTTTCATACTGCACTACTGAAATTTGGATTATTTTCTTAAAACACTGAAATGGAGGCTGGAGCGGTTGCTCAGCAGTTTCTGCATGTGCCTTTCATTCATAGAGATACAGGTTCAAACCCCAGCACCATATATACAATAAAGTGTCAGAGCAAAGAAAGCCAAATGAAAAACTAAATAAAACCGGTTCTCTTTTTCTCTCTCACTGTTCCTCTTCTCTTAAAAAAAAAACTGAAATACTCAAATATCTGTCAAATAAATGAACAGAATAAATAACGTAAAGGAGGAAAGAAAATGTTAACTATGAGAAGAACCTAAAAACATCTGGAAAATTAAGAAAGAATATACTGTTGGCAAAGTACTATCAGATTCCTATAATGCAGTCTGATATTTTCTTTAGGGAAACATAAGGAAAATTTTTTGTTTATTTCTAATTTCTTCAACATCCCCAGATAAGATCTGTGTGAGTACCTCAGAAATGATGGGCCATTCCTCCATATTTCCAGTCATCAGTGCAGTTGACTGTCACCAGATTATCTCATGACAACAACAAATGAAGAATAGCATTATCAGAGAGATATGACTCGATGGGTTACTGATTCCCTTCCCTATGGCTGAACTCAATATTCATGGTTTCAAGATGGCGATCTGAAGAGAAAAGCCTTCCCCAGCACCTCTGAGATGGAACAGGAAATCTCCAGCTTTTCTCCAGTATTTTGAGGTGCATTTGGGGGATTAGCATTTTGTAGTTCTTATTGATTGCATGAGAATTATTTAGTATCCCAGAGGTGCAAAATATGTTTTACTCCCGTTTTACTTTTTCCTTTTTCCTCCCATCTTTCCTCTCCTCTCCATTTTCCTTGTCTCTACTAGACATTCTTGAGGTTTGTTAAATCCAGATAAGGTGTAATGTAATACAACCTAATACTTTTTTAGAAATATTGTGGGAAAGGGAAGGGAGGGATAAGGGTGGGTATTTGGGAGGGCACTCCTGGGGGTAAATCTAATATCCAGAAACTATATACATTTTATATCATTTTGTTAAAAACTTGTATGATTGTTCAAAAATTTAAAAAAAAGAACCACAAAATGAAAAAAGTCAAAGGGAGATCAGTAGAAGAAAAGGATCAGCAAACAGGAGAAGGTGAGGAAGGTGGGAAATGCTATGCCAACTTATATTGTTATATTTTGTACATGTATAACTATGTAACAACAAATCACATCATTATGTAGAACTAAAATGAATGCAGCAATAAAATTGTGGGAAAAATAATAGTATGGTTCAAAGAAAGGGAAAATTATCTAAAAATCATAATAGATTAAATGGAGATGAAACTCATAGTCACTGAAACAATCTTGTAGAAACCTAAATGGCAAAGTACAAATGCACTTGATAAACACTCTCAGAATTCAGTGTATAAAGAAAATAATGGAGATTTAGAGGCATAATTTTTCAGGACTTCTCTACTTACAGTTGGAATCTGAGCAAGAAAGAACAAAACAGATGCAGAAACAACAATCAAAGAAAACTCTTCAAAGCTACAAAATGGATCAAAGAACATTCGATATTATGAAAAAGTATTTGAAAAGCTTCAAAGGATGAGAAGGGCTCTGAGTGGAAATAAAAAGAGGATTACAGGTGGATGTCAAACTCCTAATACTGGCATGAAGATGGGAAAGGAAAGAACATGTGGATGGAATACCATAATTCAACCAGAGTACAGAATGCTGTCTGAAGAAGACTGTGGTGTGTATTTGTCAGAGGAACATAGATATTGAATACTTTCTTGATCTGGGTGAGAAATTTGAGCTCAATTTGATCTTAATTCAACAACTACCAGGCAGAGGAAACAGAGAATTCAATGATCATATGGAATGTCAATGTGGAAGAGAATTCTGAAACGATGATGATCCTTTATTAAGAAAAGCAAGAATACAGGTAAGTCGATAGAGTGATTATTTTTATATTTTCTTTAAAATTTGATCGCTTGTTTTTCATCCTTCATACGGAAGGTGATTAAAATGGGCTACATCAATCTTCACTGAAACTATCCTTTTTAAAGTCAATGTTGAATGCATGTTTACCAACACTGATTTGTGGCTAATGTTCATAATCAGCAAAGTACCAACATCCAGGTCTTAAACTATAAACTGAGCACCCAGGGCACTGCTGCACTGGTGAGGGAATCTGCACTAATGTGTAAGGAGAAGTCCACTTCACAAAGTCAAAGCCTTTTAGTACATGAAGAGGATAGAAAATTTGGTTATTTTAGAAAGTGAATGGAGGCCACTATCAGGAACTAACTCACTTCAATGTAAATGGCAGAACTGCAACTGGTCCTCAGGTTTCTTTAGTTCCAGCCCACTGCTCTTTTCACCACAGTTAGTGAAGAATGCATTTTCTGATTGAGTGGCCTCTTAAAAATTAATATCCTTTTATCTGTAGCTTTTGAAATAGGAAGATAAAAATCAATTACTACCTATAGTTTCTGTAGTAAAAGTTATATCTGTATTAAAATAGCTAAGGATGGATAGAAATAGATAAATATCAATTTGAAGAATCTTGGATATACTGCTCTACCCATTTCACTGCTATTAAATGGCCCCCAAATTGATTGCTGCCTACAACTTCTCTACTATTTACAGAAAACACAGATGAGAAAATATAAATTTCATCCAAAGTTAAAGAACCATGTCTTACATCTAACAGAGCAGAATAGAAACATTAGATAGTTCTGGGGATGCATTTGAGGCCAGGGAAAAAATAAACAGTAGTTAAAAAGAAAAGGAGAGGGAGAGAGGATAGAGAGGGATCTAGGGAGACAATAAACAATGTAGCACACTTTTTACATCCCCCCAGAGAGGCCAAATAATACTTATTACTTATGCAATCATTTAATTCTGGAAAATTCATCATCATACACATGATACATTTATATCAGCTGGAGGTGTGAAATATAGGAGAATCAAGAGACTGGGTACAGATGATGTGGGGGTAACTCTGGTTTAGAAGCAAATGCATATCATAATGTTACTTTACTTGTGTTTATGATTATAAAACAACTCAACTCCTTAATAAAAAAAAAAGAAGAATATTAAGGTGGAGAACAAAGTAATAACAACTTGAGAGAAAGCAATAGGGATAATAGTGGATGAGGTAATAGGTATCAGTCTTGATTAAAATGCTATCTAGTTGGCAGTCCATGCCACAATCTGCCCCCACTTTCCACCAAAACACCTGTGAATTTATAGAAGAGAAAAAAAATGACAACTCTAATGAAAACCAAATCTAAGTTTCTTCTATTGTGAAATCTTGTAGTCTAAGAGCAAGAAGAAACACCTTCCTCTTCCTACTGCCCTGCAATTCAACAGCATAAAATGTGGTCAATGAGAACCCTAAACAACCAACCATCCCTCCCTCCACCTACCCATTCATCTGTCCACCTGTTCATCCAGCCCACAGCATTTGTTGATAACACACTATGTGCTGTGGTTTCTAATAAATGAATTAAATAGGATAATTTCTGAGAGTAATATACGAAGAAAACTTTAACTAAAGCATGAGGTTGGAGTGACTGAGTAAATATGGAATCTTGTGTCAAAGAACAAGTCTAGTTTCTGTTCACCAAGTGCAATTAAAAGCAATGTTCTCATTCAGCCCCACTACTGGTATCCATCTTAGCATATTTACACAGAGCTGAAATGTCTGAGAAAACAGCTGGAAAGGGAGGCTACCTGTCAGTAAGGAGCATGTGAGGTGGAGAGATGGGAGGTAGTATAGAAGATAGGAAACTACTGTGTTCTACAATGAGTTATTTTTATAAATTAAGCACTATAGGCATAATAGGAAAAGAGTAATCTTAGATTCCTAGGGGCTATGATTATTTGGATTTTTAATTTCATGAATTTTATAGGTTCAGAATTTTGGGTAGTCATTTGGTCACAGGATCAATCATATCCAACCAGCATTCATATTGGATGAATGCCAGTTTGGCACATTTGAATTGAGCTGTGGGCTATTTATATCAATCTACTATGTAGTTAGATATTGATATGAGGGAAGAATTCAGCTAGATCTACTTGTATATAGAGGGGAGTCCAGAGTTCTCCATAGACCTTCTGCCTTGGAAAACATAGAGCCTGGGCTGACACATTTTCAATATAATCTGAATATACAGAAAATTTCACACAAAATCAAACAGTATAAAGGCCCTTTAGAATAGTGGTCTTAATAATTTGAACAGGAAATAAAAGAAAACTTCAGGAAACTATTTGGCAATCATGTTATCATTAAAAATAAATGGATCAATCTTGTAAGGTTGTTCAAAAGAAAAAATAAATAAATAAATAAATAAATAAAATAAATGGATCAGGGGCTGGAGCGGTAGCTCAAAATTTGCATGCACAAGGACACAGGTTCAACTCCCAGCACCCACGTACACAACTAAGTGTCAGAGCAATGAAAGCCATGTGAAAAACTCAATAAAAATTGACTCTCTCTCTCTCACTGTCCTTCTCTCTTTAAAAAAAAATAAAATAAATGGATCAAGGAAAGAAAGATGATTTTACACTTTGTGTGCAATTTTCTATATATTCAGATTACAATGAGAAAATACCATGGCTATGATACCAGCAGAAAAAGATACAGTCCACTGGAAACAGTAAAGAACAGAATTTATCCAGTGCAAAATGTAAGGAATGATATGGAGAAAACACCGGATCCATCCCAAAACATAGGAAGAAACGTAAAGGGCCCTCTTAGGATTGATGTCGGCAGCAGATAATAGGAATCCAAACCTCAAAAACAAAGCAGAAATCAGAGTAAAGCAATAATCAAAGCCTTACCTGAAGAGAAGTTTCCTAACCTAAGAAAAGACGTACGTATATCACAAGAAGTGAATATTTATACCATAGAAAGAATGAAAAGAAATGCAAGCAGAATATCAACATATGCAGTTTTATCTTTTTCAATAATTATTGCATTGCATGCATTTGAGAGTCAAATATATTTAATGTTAAGCAAAGCAACAGCCTGAAAAAGCACCAATATATTAAACCTACCTGTGTATGCTGTGAGTCCTATGTGGATATAACCAGATGCTATTCTAAACTATGCAAAAATTATGTAAATACCCAAAAAACAATTAATCACAATTGAGAATGTAAGGGATTGGAAATGTCAGATAAGAATTACATATTTTACTATTCTAATTGAAAAGAATAGCCCTGTACACAAAGGTATTTGTTAACTAAATAATGGTTTAGTGGAAGTGGAGTGCCCACAAGCACAAAGGGAGCAAAAGGAAGAATTTCAACTTGTTTTTCCCTTCAAAATTTTATTCTGAGTTTCCTAATATTTGACAGAGGCAAGAAATAAGTGTCATTTAGTATAAAGAAACACACCAGCTCATGAGCTTGAGCTTGCTTATTTGTTTTCTTCTCCCTCAGGTACTACCAATAGTGTGTAGATTTTTATAGGACCATCACACAACACTCGAATTAAACACTAAAAGAATCATTAACATTTCCTGCCATGTTGTCCTCACTTAAAGTTAATAATTCTGGATTTAAGAAGCTCAGAGTCCTAATGTTATTTTAATGACATCATTTATTTCCCAGGGACCAATGACACTGCCACAGATTCTCATACATTTTAAATGAGCAAAAAATTGTCTAAATATCTAATGATCAATATTGCAGAATAAAAATAATAGCAAGATTTTATGTACTCTTAGGAAAAAAAAACCTAATAAAATGTCTTGCAAATATTACCATTATGTGTCAGCTTGCATTCTATTGTACATTATTCAAAATGTTTTGTCTATAATTTTATTCAAAATATTGTGCCCCAGAATTCAATTTCTTTTGATATTAACAACAGATAAAAAACAAATAGCAAAAAAATACAAGAAATGTCTTGTACAGATTGCTCACATGACCTAAAAATGAGTAGTTAAAATGTTTTCATTTGAAAATGGGAGGTTAAGTCTCCCCCGCATTACTGATGCTAATGAATTCCTAACCCAATGAACCATCCTTTGAGAAAAAGTCAAGCTACCATTGATATTTTTTAATGTTTTTTTTTTGTTTATAACTGCACAAATTTGTCTCCCATGTGAGTCCATTAAATTTAAGTTAGAATAGTAAATCATGGGGGGCAGCACAATATCACCAACTTCAAAGTTTTTACATTTTTTAAAAAAGAGTTTGGATCAGAAATGGAAGAAATGGATCAATAACTCTAAATATAACATCTTCAACTTAGTTTTCTTGGGCCTGGGATGTAACTCAGTGTTAAGAGAACTTACCTGGTGGTGGGGAACATGGCACCCACACCATCAGCAGGGTTCCCAGGCACTTGTCAGCAAAAGTTCTGGCTGCAGGAATTGGACGTGGTATCCAACCGTAGGTCTGGGCTCACTGTGTGGGGGAAGTTTGTCCCCCCTAATTCAATAATTCCAAAGGGAAAGAGCTTTGCATTAACTAATTTAAACAGAGAGTTTGTGGCGCCTGCTCAGATCCCTGCCTGCTTCACAGCCAGGTGGCGGGGATCTACCCTGTGGGAAAGAGGCAGGGCATAAGTGATTCAACTCGGACACAGCTGGGAATGCCCAAACAGACGCCTGCGCTCACAGTTTGTAACACCTGATTCTTCTCCAGCACTGGGGAAGATTTAATCGAGCAAACCTACAGCTGTTGCTGTGTGCAATTTAGCCAGCCGGCTCCGCCATTTTGAGATTTCCTGAGGGCAGGGCTGGTCACTCAGCAAAATGTGAAACAAGACCTATCCTTTACGCGGGGATTAGGAACTCAGTATCGTGGAACAGAAAAGTAGATCTAAATGCTGTATGTTGTGGCTGTCTGCCCTGGGGGCTGTGTGGGACTGGGAACCCTCTCTCCAGCTCGTGGGATGTTCAAGTGGTGGCTTCCTGCCTAACCTCTTACACCTCCAGGAGGACTCTGAGACCAGAACTCAGCTTAGTATGGTATTTTTACCCAAGGTGGCCACTTGATGCAGTTACTCTAAAAGCTGTTTGTAACTCTTGACCAAGGCAGGGACTAGCTCCAGCTTCAGGAACCTTTGAACAAAAGAGACAGTCTGGACTCACTTTCAGCCTCTGGTTCCTTGCATAACCAAGACTCCTTAGGTCCTGAACTCCTCAGGTGGGACTGGGCTTCCACGCCCCCTAGTGGTTACAATTGAGAACCACATAAACACTGGCCCAGGTAGGCTGTCTTTACACCTGTCTTCCCTTGCTGGACTGTGACAACCCCACAGAGCAGCTCTTGGGGCCTTTGAAGATCACAAGGTAATCAAGAGTGGGGAAACAGTGATCCTGGGGAAGCTAACTTCAGGCTGGCCACCCTCCTTGGTATAGTCAGAGTTCCATATATCTACACCAGCGTCTATGAGAGTCCCTACAGTTCCTGGGTCCCTGGCTTAAGAGGATCAGGAGTTTGGTCAGGCAGAAAATAATCTGCTCATGAGTGCATCTCAGGTGGCGCTGAACTCTATTCTCACAGGAAGCGGGAAAAGGCAGGGTCTTCTACCCCTCTACAGCAGAAAAATTTGACGAGGTCCTCTAGGAAAACCCATGGCAATTGGAGATTATCAAGATTCATCCCCCCCAAGCAGCTCAACTGGGAAGAGTCTCTCGGTAGATGTCAGCTATGAACACACTCCCCCATGGTACATACTGACCTGGGGGGAAAGCTCAGAACCTTCCCAACTCCCCCCTTTTTGTGTGTGGTTGTTATTGCTTTTTAGTATTTTTAACTTTTTAACTTTTAATTTTTTAATGTTTTTTATCTTTTTATCCTTTTTTAGCTGTACTGTTATTACTGAATTTGGTGTTCTTGGATATTTAATTTTTTTATTCATTTGTATGTACAGGTGGTTGGCTTCTACTGGCACTGTGTCTTCTTGAACTCAACTGTTGTCTCCATAGCACTGGAATCCAACTGGGGAAACTCTTCATGATAGCAAACTAGCCCTCAGTCTCCTTGGGTCAAATAGAACCACTATCCATACTAACCTCTTCTTCCATGTACTTTGGCAATTCCTAAACTATATGCTGTCCTCTCTCACCCTCACCCAAAGTCTTTACTGCACTCACATCCCATTTCTACCATTTCCTTATTCTTAACTGAATAACCTACACCTCGTTAATACCTTGTAGCACTTTATTCTAAGTCACAAGTTCCACACTACCTCCCTACCTTACTTCTTTAGCTTTCAAGACATTACTTCTCTCCACCTGTAGAGGCCCTGCTAACTGAAGAAAAGGACATCCTTGAAAAAAAAATGTAGTTGCTTGCTATCATAATATATTATATTGTGAGAGCTCTCATGGAAGAAAATTGCTCCTATAGGTGCTAATCATCATTATAACGGTTTTAGTTGAAAGTGTCTAGCATATGCACCTACAGGCTCTCAAGTCTTCACTGAGTGGACTGGCAGCTATTGATCTGAGCTTCTGAAATAGCACCCCATCCCAATGAAGCAGTCATAAGAAGCTCCAATAAATCCTACAAGAGTAATACTAACTGTTGGTCTTCAAGACATACCCCCTGCATCAGAAAATGAGGAAAAGGGGAAATAACTCCCCTCCTCAAACTCACAGCTCCCAATCCAAGGACTCCATGTATGGGGGCCTAGATGAAAACCTAAAAAATTGTATCAACATTATGAATAGTAACTCAATCAAAGAATTGGAAGAAGAATTAAGGAAAGAGATCAGAGATCAGATTCAAGTGAGAAGAGACAACTTATACAAGGAAATAAGGGAGCAATTCCATGAGATGAAAAACCATATTTATAAAGAGTTTGATACTGTGAAAAAAGATGTAGCAGAGCTATAGAATTGAAAAACAATGTTAACCAAATCAAATCTTCACTGGAAGATACTAACACCAGAGTAAACGCAACTGAAAATAGAACCTCAGCTCTTGAAGAATGTACATCAGATAACAAAAACAGGCTGAGCAATGTTAAGTTCAAGGAGGACAAACAAGAGAAGAAACTTACTGTCCATGACCAGAACTTCCAAATAATATTTGACGAGATGAGGTGAAATAATTTGAGAGTTATTGGACTGGATGAAAGCTCCGAACAACAAACAAGGGGCATTAAGAAAATTCTAAGTGAAATAGTAAAGGAGAATTCCCCTCACATCAGAATTGACCCAAAATACCAAATCCAAGATGCTTATAAGACACCAAACAGACCTCATTAAATGAGAAATTCACCAAGACATATCATATATAAAATGAATAACAGAGAAATTAAAGAGAGAATTCTAAAAGCAGCTAAAGAAAAGCCCCAAATCACATTCAGAGGCAGATCAATTAGGATCACTATGGATTTTTCTGATCAGACAATGAAGGCCAGAAGAGCTTGGCACAGTATTTTTCAAGCCTTGAAAGAAAACAATTTTCTGTCAAAAATAATGTACCCTGCAAAACTCAGCTTTAAATGTGATGGGGAAATTAAATACTTTAATGATAAACTCAATTTAGCAAGATACATGAAAAAACCCTGCACTGCAGAATATTCTCAAGGATATTCTTCATTCAGAAGAAAATGCTAATAACACCCAAAACTCTTAAACAAGTGAGTGTCAATAACCACATTACACACCAAAAGACACTGAAAATGGCATAAAACTCAGCATTGTCACAAAGTTGAGACTCAGTTTCCCATATCTATTCTAACTCTGGATGTGAATGGTCTCAATCCCCCAATTAAAAAATACAGATTGGCTCACTGCATCAAAAAACAAAATCCAACACTATTTTGTCTACAGGAGACACACTTCACACTCAAAAATAGACACCAACTGAAAGTGAAAGGTTGGCAAAATATCTACCAGACCTGTGGCCCAAAAAAAGCAAGCTAGCCTGGAGATCCTAATATCTGATAAAATTAATTTCAATCTAAAACTAATCAAAAGGACAAAGATGAACACTACATCATACTAAAAGGGACAATTAATTCATCAAGAAGATATAGTGAAAACTAACATTTATGCCACCAATCATAACCCCCCCAAATATATGCAAAAATACTCAAGGACATTAAACCCCTCATTGATCTCATCACAATAATACTAGGGGGCTTCAATATACCATTATCAACACTAGACAGACAATCAAAGCAAAAAAAAAATAAAAACAATAAAGACATCTCCAATCTGAAAAACTCTATTAATCAATTGAGCTTCACAGACATCTACAGAATAATCCATTCTAAGTCAGCTGAATTTACCTTCTTCTCAGCAGCTCATGGGTCGTTCTCTAAAATAGAACACATCCTAGTTCACTTAGCTAACCTTAACAAATACAAAAACGTTGATATTGTCCCATCTATCCCGACAGACCACAATACTATGATCTTAGCAATCAACAATGAGAAAAACAACAGAAATTACTCAAATACTCAGAAACTAAATAACACCTCTTAAACAAAGGATGGATAAAAGAGGCAATGACAGCAGAAATCAAGGAATTCTTGGAAATGAATGAGAAGGAAGAAACAACATATCAAAATCTCTGGGACAGTATGAAGGCATTCTTAAGAAGTAAACATATAGCACTGAGTGAATATATCAAAAGTCAGGAAAGAGCCCAAATAAATAGTCTTATGCTCCAACTCCAACTCCTGCAAAAGGAAGAATAATGCAATCCCAAATGTAATAGAAGACAGGAAACAACTAAAATCAGAGCTGTAATCAATGAAATTGAGAAGAAAAAAAACAATGCAAATTATCAACAAAACAAAGAGTTGGTTCTTTGAAAAAATAAACAGGAGGTTCAACTGACCCCTTGCCAACCTCACCAAAAGGAAGAATGAAGTGAAGCAATTCAACAAAATCAAAGACTAAAGTGGAGATATCAACACAGACTCAACCCAAATCAAGAAGATTATCAGAACTTATTTTGAAAATTTATATTCTGCTAAGTTTGATAATCTGGAAGATATGAACAGAATCTTGGCTACATACAACATCCCCAAATTAATATCAGAGGACATTGAAAATCTAAACCAACCATTCTCAGTGAAATCGAAGCAGCAATCAAAGGTCTTCCAAAAATGAAAAGCCCAGGACTGGATGGATACACAGCAGAATTCTACCAAATTTTCACAGAATTAACACCAATCCTCTATAAGCTCTTTCATAAAATTGAAAGGGTTGAAGCACTCCCAAACACTTTTTATGGAGCAAATATTACACTGATACCAAAGTCTAACAAAGACACATCAAGAAAAGTAAACTGCAGACCCATTTCTCTGATGAACATAGATGCAAAAATCCTTCATAAACTGCTAGCTAATCGGATCCAAAAGTACATTAAAAAGATAATTCATCATGATCAAGTGGGCTTCATTCCAGGAAAACAGGGCTGGTTCAACATATGCAAATCAATAAATGTAATTGACCACTTAAACAGAATTAAAAATAAAAATCATACAATCATCTCAGTTTACACAGAAAAGGTCTTTGATAAAATTCAAAACCCCTTTATGCACAAAACCCTGGAGAAGATTGGCATCAAGGGAACATCTTTTAACTATGTAAGATCCATTTATGACAGACCCATAGCCAACATTATGCTCAATGGAGAAAGACTGAAAGCATTTCCACTGAATTCAGGAACAAGACAAGGTTGTCCAGTTTCACCACTCTTGTTCAATATAGTCCTTGAAACCCTTGACAGAGCTACAGGCAAGAGAAGGAAATAAGAGGAATTTGAATAGGAAAAGAGGAAGTCAAGTTGTTGCTACTTGCTGCTGATGACACGATTCGATACATAGAAGAACCAATAAATTTGACCAGAATACTTCTAGAGATATATAAGCAATTTAAGCAAAGTATCTGGCTATAAGATCAACACCAATAAACCACTAGATTTCCTTTTCTCCAGCAACAAGTCTGCGGAAGAAGAAATCAGGAAATCTCCGATTCACCATCTCCTCCAAAAAAATAACATACTTGGGCATCAATCTTACAAAGGATATTAAGGACCTCTACAATGAAAACTATCAAACTTTAAAAAAAGAAATTGCAAAAGATCTGAGTAGATGGAAAAACATTCCATGTTCATGGTTATGCAGAATTAATATAATCAAAATGGCCATTCTACCCAAAGCCCTATACAGATTTAATGCAATCCTTATCAAGATACCAATATCATTCTTCACAGATATAGAAAAAGCAATTCTCAAGTTTCTATGGAATAAGAGAAGACCTACCATAGCCAAAACATTACTTAGCAAAAAGGAGGAAGCAGGTGGTATCTCAATTCCTGACCTGAAATTATACTATAGGGCTACAGTAACAAAAACAGCATGGTATTTGATATCAAAACAGAAATGAAGACCAATGGAATAGAATAGAGGATTCTGAGACAAACCCCCACACCTTTACCTATCTGATATTTGATAAAGGGGGCAAAAGCACAGTGTGGAAAAAAGCGTGTTCAACAAATGGTGTTGGACAAATTGGACAGCCATATGCAGACAACTGAAACTGGATCCTTACCTTTCACCCTGCACAAAAATTAAATCAAAATGGTTCAAAGATCTGGATATTAATATAGCAACTTTACAATTGCTTGAAAAAGAAGTAGGATCAACACTACATGGCATAGAAGTCAGCACTGCCTTTCTTAACAAGACTCCCATGGCGCAAGCAGTGAAGTCAAGAATAAATGAATGGGATGCAATTAAACTAAAAAGCTTTTGCACAGCTACAGAATTAGTCAAGAGTGTCAAGAGAGATCCTACAAAATGGGAGAAAATCTTTGCCTGCAGCACCTCAGACAGAGGTATCCAGAAGATACAAAAAACTAAAAAAACTAAATACTAAAATCACAAATAATCCAATCAATGAATGGTCTACGGAACTAAAAAGAAACTTCTCAGTGGAGGAAGTCCAGAAAGTCCATAAAAATATGAGAAAATGTTCTACATCACTAGCAATCAGAGAAATGCGAATCAAAACTTCACTGAGATTCCACCTCACTCCTGTTAGAGTGGCAAAAATGAAGAATACAAACAATGACAGATGCTGGAGGGGCTGTGGGAAAAGAGGAACACTGTCACATTGCTGGTGGGACTGCAAACTGTTTCAGCCACTCTGGAAAGCAGCGTGTAGAACCCTCAAAAAATTAAGGATAGAACCACCTTATGACCCAACTATCCCACTCCTGGGTATTTTCCCAAAACAGAATCAGCATATTATAGAGAAATGGCTTCATCAATGTTTATAGCAGCTCAATTTACTATAGCTAGATTATGGAACCAACCCAGATGCCCCTCACTCAACAAGTGGATTCAAAAACTTTGGTAATTATATACAATGGAATACTACTAGGCTATTAGAGAAAATGATATTATGGCATTTGCAGCCAAATGAATGGAGATGGAAAAAAATTATGCTGAGTGAAGTATCCCAATCTCAGAGACTCAAAGGCCAAGTGTTTTCTCTCATTTGTGGAAGCTAGAATACAACCAGATTCAGTAAAATAGATGGCTAAGCTAATATTAACCTCGACGTGTATGAATTTTTACACGAACAGGGGGAACCTGGCCAAGGATGCTGGGAGATGTGAGGTTGGGGAGCAGGGAGTCCAGGAAGGAATAGGAAGGACATCAGTGAGACCAGAGGGAGGAAGTACGGGGAAATCAACTCAGAGGGAAACTTCCAACCTCCATGAGAAGTCTATTTAACACAGGAATTTAATTGGGGGAAACAAGGAACCATGGGAGAAACCATGGAATGGCATCAGTCTTGGCTTGCTATGTGAATATACATTTGTTCTTGATTGTTTGATAAGTATTCCCTCCTAATTGTAAGTCCATATTCAACAAATTAAAAAAGAGAGAACTTACCTAGTATGCACAAGGCCCTAGACTCAATCCCAAGCACCATGCAAAAATAAATTGAATGAAAATCTTAATTTTTGATATTTGCCATTCAATCTTCTGCAAAAATATTTGAAAATCTGTGTCTATACATGGATAGCTGTGAAGACTAAAGGTAAATAAAAGAGGTAGGTACTTTTTAATTCTACTTCAAAAATACCAGTTCCTATTTGTTACTGTCATTGGAAATGAATGAATAAATTTAAATTTTCAAAGGAACAAGTATTCTAGGATTTAAAAATATTTCTATTTATCAATTATAATTTTCCCCTCATATTTCAAACAGTGCATTCCTCCCAAATCATCTCTGAGATTAGTTGTTGATGGCAAAAAACACTTTATGAAATCCTAAATTCTGTTTGTCTCTGCCTTACCACTTCACAACTCTACTTGGCATAAACTCTATAAATTCTTCTTGGATTCCAAAGACCTGGTTCAGATAGCAATACTGATATTGTGTCACTTGATCCAGTCATTTACCTTCTCTTCGCTAGCTTTCTTAATTGTGAAATAAGGAAGTTGAACAAGCTAATCCTTCAACTCCAATTTTTGGTGTTTGAAAGTCTACCACACAATATCATTTAATGAAATGCATGCATCAGCAGCCCAGCCATTCTTTTATACAAAAAGAGAGGGAAGGAGGGTGGGAGGGAGGAACAAATGAAGAAAGGAAGGACAAGAAGGGCCATATCTTTGTCATATTCAGGAATACTCCATGACTGATTAGCCACTGACAGATATTTTGAGGAGCGTTGTTCCAGATAAAGCAAAAATAACCTCTGTTAATGTTTACAGAAAAAAAAAGATGTGTTTTGGAGCAGCTGTTGTTTATAAATAAGAGAAGTCTCCACAAATAGTTCCCAAAGGTGGCTTTGGGTGGTATGTAAGCAATTTAGATTTAGAGCTAGATCCAGTGGAATGAAGCAGATTTACAGGTAAAGCTGAGAAAATGGCATCTGAATCAGGAAGCCAAGTAAAATATTGGCCAGTTGCCTTGTAGGAGAAAAGAAAATGTGCCTGAACTTCGTCAGCTCATAGTGGCATCTAGAACTGATAGAGGATTATGGTATTTAAAAAGTGAAGGTTTATACAGAGTCCTTCAGAAGACCTGTAAACCCACACTATCTCAGTCTCCCTCTTGGGGCAAGAATTCCATTAAGACATCCAAAAGCTACAAGGACTTCTATTATGGTTTGGATCTGGAATGTTTCCCCAAAATCTTATGTGTTGGAAGCATAATCCCGAAGGTACCAAGATTCAGAGGTGGGGTCTTTAGGTAATGATAAGATCATAAGGGCTCTGACCTCATCACTGGATTAATCCACTTGATGGATTAATCCATCGAGAGTTAAGTGCACTATTGGGAGATGGTACCTAGTCAGACAAAATACATCACTGGAGGTATGCCCTAGATATGCCCTAGAAGGTTTCATCTACTGGCCCCTTCCCCTATCCCTGTCCCTACCCCCTGCTTCCTGGCTGGCATGAGCTGAGTAGCTTTCCTCCACCACACCCTTTTGCCATGATGTTTCCACCTATGATCTGGTCCACCATTGACTGAATCCTTGGAAATCATGAGACAAAATAAATCCTCCTTCATCTAAGTTGTTCCTGTCAGCTTATTTGTCCAAAGTGATGCAAAGATTAGTAACAAAACTCCTCAAAATAAAAGAAACAAGATAACACCACAAATTTTTATGAAAGTTATGTTTTAAGAATATGTGTAAGTAATCTAGTAATAGCATTTTCAAAGTAGTAGGGACAGTGTTTAATTACTTAGACTAGTAAAATAGAGCTAATGGGAGATATATGGACAGTGTTTTGTTCCTCCTGAAACAAATCAGATGACATGTAATGTTTTATTTATTTATTTATTTAGTAATAGAGGAATGAATCCAGGAAATCTCCATCATTGAGCTTCTGATCTACATTCCCATCCCTATCCCCAGACAAGCCATTATTTTTAGATAGGGTTTTGCTAAATTGTTGAGATTGGCTGGCCTCGAACTTCAGATAATTCTGCCTCAGATTCCCAAATCGCTGTGATTACAGGCATGCAGCACCACACTTGGCTGCAGTATTTTACCTTTTAACCCTAAAGGATGCATTGTAACACTGAGTTTTCAAATAAAAATTTTTCATTATTAGGTATGTCTGAAGGTCATGCTTCTAATAGGCTTTTTAGAAGAACAGTTGCTATGAATGAGCTTTAGCTTTTATTCAAATATAAATGAAAGTGCTGAGATGTACTGTAGCATGGGAAAGTAACTATAAACTTGTCATTTTCTGTTTCTGAAAGCAGTGTGTTATCATAGCGGGCAGAATGTGGGTGTCCGAGCCACCTAAGTATGGACTGCATACCTGCTTTGACCCTTCCTGGTATGGGATGAGGGGCAATTTGCTCCATGCATCTCTGTTAGGATCTTCTCCTGCCTTATTCTTTAAAGAGCTCATCCCTGCTCTATCTGCTCAATGTTCTGCTCCTAACCCATGCAATTGAAGAATGTATGCATTACTGTACAGTTTGCCCATAGATTGTAGAGAGACACACCTGAGAGCCAAGGAAGAAATTTTCAAGTAAACCTTATTCCACATAAATGGGAAAGAAAAATCTCCACAAAGATTACATATGTGTTTGTGTGTACAAACATGTGTATGTTCATGTATATTGTATACATGTACATATGCATGTATGGATATGTGTATTTGAAAACACTAAAAATACATGTGTTAAATGTGAATCACTGAAAGACGATGGCAAAGAACAGTGCTTCGTGAGAAAGACATGAATTTGAAAGTTTATGAGTATATTGTTAAGCTGGAGAAGTGGCTTGGCAGTTATAGCTCTTGCCCAACATGCGCAAGTACACGGGTTCAAACCCCAGCACCCACGCAAACAAATAAGTGTCAGAGCAATGAAAGCCATGTGAAAAACTCCATAAAAATTGATTCTCTCTCTTTCTGTCCGTTCTCACTGTCCTTCTCTCTTTAAAAAAAAAATATATATATATATATAATATCTTCTCTCTTTAAAAAAAAAGGATATTGCGGGGCTGGAGCCATGGCTCAGCAGTAGGAGCACTTGCCTGGCATGCACAAGGACCCAGGTTCGAGCCTCAGGACTACATACACAAAAAGTGTCCAAGAAAAAGAAAGAATAAATAAAATTGATCCTCTCTTTCTCTCTCCTTTTCTCTCTCTTAAAATAAGAAAAGTATATTAAAAATTAAGTAGAATATCCATGGCAGATCAATATATCTACATAAAATCTCACCATTTTTTTCCTCATGGCAAAGATAATATAAATGACAAATGTTTTGATCATAGACAGACCCCGGTGTTAACCTGTTTCTTTCCCTTACTCTGTACTATGGGGCAATATTTCATTATCATGAATCTAGTTAGTAAGTACCTATTTTCAAAATTTGTGTCTGGGTTACCTGACACAATTAATGGCTTAACTGAGTCATCAGTGGGTGTTTAATTCCCATATCCCTGAAAAGGGATTGCAAAACATGGAGAAAGTTGGGCATGTGTGCTAGAAGTGAGCTATCAGGAGGAACCATCTGCAAAGACGACTGGGAACTTGGAGTTGAGTTTTTAGAAAGCTTAAAACCTGTGTTGTTTTCTAGTTTTCATAAAGGTCACCTTTTGAATTAAGAACACTGCCCTCCATAAATTAAAGTTAATTCCAAGGCAAGGATTTCTGACCCCTCCCAAGACAGTTGATGGACATTTGAAAAATAACATAGAAACCAAGTAGAATGCAAGATGAGTTCACCACTCTACAGAGCTCTGGATTTTCAAATGAATAAAGAGGAAATATCATGCCTCAAGATTAATCACCACCCTAACTTGCAACTGAATATAAAATGCCACATTCTCCCCAGAGCTGGAGCACTACCCTGTTGCCATTTCCAAAATATTTAACACTATCCCCAACGCAGGACTGTAAATTCCACCCACAACTATTTGACTCCCATTTGATAAGTGAATAATCCCTGATATTGGAATCAAATTTCATGGTTAATAGGCTTTCTGATTACTAGGAATTGTTGCTACTTAATTTGAAAAAAAATATTGCTCAGCCAAGACAGTCATTATTTTCTAATGGAAGTTGGATCATTTCACATCCTTTCCTACTACTGCTGGGGTGTTGGCAAAGCTAATCATCACTCACAAATGCCTTGCTCTGAAATTTGGTTGTACAATATAACTAGTGGGAAATTTCCAGGGGTTTTAAGCTGTATAACATATTATCCTGTTTCTATAATATACCCTGAGTGTCTTGGGATTAGGTAATTTTGGTGCCTGAGAAAATATTGCCAGAAACACATACTTTTCTTACAAAAATGTACAAGTGGGCAATATTGCCATAGAGTTGTATAGCAAGCTCTTCTCAGTACTGGGGACTGTTTTAAAACAACCAAACAAGAGAATACCTGTTCCCCATCTTTCTTCCTAGGTCAGATGACCAAAAAGGAGCAGTAGAGTGCTTAAGGAGTTAAAATGTGTGAAAATGTGTGATAGAAACCAGGTTCATGAGCTGGTAGAGACAAAAGAGTGATACTTGTCAAGTATCCATCTGAAGTAAGAGGAAAGACAAACTGAAATCTCAGGTGGTAGTCTCAGAAGAAACTCATGAGTGAGTGAGGACAATTCAATGTGCTTTGCTACCACTAGGCATCTGCCCAGAAGTTCCCTTTATGCAGTGCATGGAGCTTTCAGTGAAGGTTAAATGAGAAGTATAAAAGGCTTATCACAAGGGTTCATGAATGGCTACTTAAGAAAAGCTAAACAAAACTCAAGAGTTCTGTATTGCACATGTCTGAAACTGAGGCCTCACTATCAAACTCATAGGCACTGTCACTTTTATTGAGTTAAGCAACTTATCCAAGCACCCCATGTGCAAAATGGATACAATGATAATAGGTAACATCATAGTTCTGCACTGAGAAACAAGACAGACAACATATGATCCAGGGTTAGTGAAGAGCTTGATGTTTAACAAGGACTCAGAAAATATTAATCATAAAACATAAAACATAACACATAAAAACATTACAGGTGGGGCTGGAGCGGTGGCTCAGAGGTTATGGCGCTTGCCTGGCATGTGCAAGTACGCGGGTTCAAACCCCAGCATCCACATACACAACTAAGTGTTGGAGCAATGAATATCATGTGAAAAACTCAATAAAGGTTGATTCTCCCTGTCTCTCATTCTTTCTAAAAAAAAATTATAGGAAAAAAAAGTTAAGATAACAGCCATGGGCTGGAGCGGTGGCTCAGCGATTACAGCGCCTGCCTTGAATGCTCGAGTACGCGAGTTCAAACCCCAGCAACACGTACACAACGAAGTCTCAGAGCAGCAAAGGCCACGTGAAAAACTACATAAAGTTGTTTCTCAATTTCTCTCTCTCTCACACTGTCCCTCTCTCTTTAAAAAAAAAAAAAGATAACAGTCATGAAATAATCTGAGTTTTACACATTTCAAAAGAAATTTTACAGATGTTAAGTACAGTCATCTCTCTGTGTTCATGGGTCCCACATTCACAGATGCAACCAACCATGGATAGAAAATACTTGTAAAAACTTTGTGTACATATTGAACACAAAGAGATGAATTCAAGTTGTTTTAGTCAGCTTTCTGCTGTGACTAAAGACATGACAAGAACAATTTTCAAGGAGGAAAAGTTTCTTTGGGGGCTCACAGTTTCAGAGATCTCTGACCATAAATGGCTCACTCCATTCCCTAGTAGAGGAAAGCAGCTCAAGAGATAGAATAGCAGAGAAAGAGCTCTGCTCAACAAGGTCAGAATCTATACCCCAAAGGCACATCCCCAAGGACCCACATCCTCCAGCCACACCCTACCTGCCTTCAGTTACCACTCAGTTAATTCCTATGGGGGATTAATTACTGGTTAAGTTAAGGCTTTCCTAACCCAATCACTTCACCTCTAAACCTTCCTGCACTGTCTCATACATGAGCCTTTGGGGAACACTACATATCTAAATCATAATACATGCATATGGGAAGAAATGCATGATTCATATGCAATAATACAATGATATTGTATATGGACTTGAGCATCCATGGATTTTGGTATACAAAGTGAGGGTTCTTGGAACCAATTCCCTGTAGGATAGCAAGAGACAATTATAATTCAGAAAGCCAAGACTCTAAGTATTATTTTCAGTTTAGAGAAGGTTTGCTCTTCAAAACACTAGGGAAAAGTTAAATTTCTTGGACATCTAATAGTGGAAAAAAAATCACAGTCACAATGAAAACAAAAAATATTACTAGTTTTAGTTTGTTAAGTTCAAAAGTAAGTTTTGGGTTTCTGAGATTTTTGTGTGGTTTTTATTCTCCTCTTCACTCTCACTCCCTTCCTGTTGCTTCACCCCTCTCTCTCCTACGCTAATATTCTTTTCCATGATTTCAGAGGCACTTACATAACCTGAATGCCATAGACACTCAATCCTTAAAGAGTTGACTCATGTAAGATTATCCACAAACACAGCAAATGTACATTATGTTCAGTTTTCCAAGTTCTTGCATATGCACTTTTCCCCTTCATTTTCACAACAACCCTGCAAAATATGTATGAGGCAGATGCTACTAGTATTCCAACTAAAATAAGGGGGAAATAAGATTCACCACATGTTTTTAGATTTAATTTTTAAATTTATTTTTATTACTGCATTATAGTTTTACATAATGATAGGATCAGTTGTCACATATTCCTAGATGCGCACAAATTAGCAATACAATTTGTTCAGTATCCCCTCATACATCTCTCTACCTCCCTCCTCCTGTCCCCTGATCTCTTGCCTTTCTTCCAGGTCCCATATTGTTCCTAAAAAAATACAGTGAAACAATTCTTATACCTATGAAGAATATTATATATATATATATATATATTTATATATATATATATAGTTACATTTGGACCGGGGATTAATATCCAAAATTTACAAAGAACTCAAAAGTCTCAATAACAAAAATGCAAACAATCCAATCAATAAATGGGCCAGAGAGCTAAGCAGAAACTTCTCAACAGATGACATGGAGCAAGCCAATGAACACATGAGCTTCACCACATTTAAGTGACCTGTGAAAGCTCACCTAGTGTAATGGAGCCACAATGAGGCTCCACACTGATGTCTTCCAGGAGTGTGCTCATTCAGAGAAGACCACACTAGTACTGTTCAACCTGCTTAAAACTCTATGGATCTGATTTAAAAAACAAACAAACAAATAAATAAACCAAAAACAAAGTACCAAACCACTTTGAAAATGGAAAAGCATCAACAGAAAAGTGTGAAAGAAGATAGTTACATTTTTGCCTTGGGTCAGGACAGGATAAGCTTTCCCTACAGGGAATTTGATAGGATGCATCATATGTCTACACCAGAGACAATGCAGGTGTCTGAGGATTACTGCAGCTTGCTTTTGGCCCTAATGCCATGGAGAGCAAACTCCAATCGGCAGAGCTTCATGTTCTGCTCTAGTGGATCTGGGCTTGGTGCCCAGTCAGAGTACAGAGGATCCTTGTGCCATCACTGGACAGTCCATGTGCCAGGGGCTGTCTGGCAGTGATGGACCCACTCATAGTTCCTGGGAGGAGAGCCAGGACCTGCCAGGCAGTGTGACTCCATCTAGAGGTTTCCAAACAGACAGAGAAACATTGTCTGTGATCTTCCAGGGAGGGTTCTCAAGTAAGTGTGACTAAAAATATATTCTGCCTGACTCAGGGGCACTGTCAACTTGGAGGTCAAAGTAAATTAAAAATTCTGGAAACTAAATGGAATAGAAATTGGGTTGAAGATCATAAACCATAATCTAATTCATATCTGTTTATCAGTAAAACAGCTTTCTAAGAGTATGATAATCTTGAGAGTGAATCTGGATACTGACATGTTATAGAAAGTGCCACTCCAAGATCTTTTGTCTAAACATTGACCCTGAACTCTGCATTACTGTAATACATAGTCACTTTCCATCTAAAAGAACAACAAAAAAATATAAGAAGGAGGGGAACACTTACCATGATTTAGTTGTAGATGTAAAATCATCTGGAGAGTGGTTGTCCAATCAGTATGGAGCTCAAGTTATGCAAAAAGAAATGTTCTATGGACTTGTTCCACAACATTGTGCTTACAGTACATAATACTGTATGAACCATACACTTAAATTTTTTTATGAGTAGACCTCATGTTGTGTGAATTTACTACAAATTAAAAAAAAACCACTGTGGATATTCTTCCACCAGAAATGATTTTAAAAGTCTTGATTTTAGCATGATATAAAACAAAACAGTCTTTGAATAATAAAGGCTTGCCTTTGAATGCTAGCTTGAGCCCTTGGGAAGGTGACTCCATCTTCTAGGAGTGGTTTCCTCTTCTCTAAAATGGGAATAATAATCTATGCCCTGCATGTTTGTTCAAAAGATTAAATGAGAGCATTCATGAAAGCACATAGCCTAATGCATGGCCTAGAACCAGTACACTTTGTGTTTAAAGCTCTCCCATTTTCCATTACAGCTTTTTCTTATTAATGCTTACATGTTTACCCAATTTAAAATGAGGTACAATTTTGATCTAAGCACCTTAAATAAAAGTCAACCTTCAGGTTAAATGCAGTTCTTGCCTTCTCATGGTAATGAACTTCTATTTTTTAAACACCTTTGTGAGTGTGTCAGTTCCTGCCAAGCTCATTTCCTGCCCATGATCCCAGTGCTGAGAATCAAAATAAAAGAAAATAGCACAAAAACAGTTCCACACCCCACTGCAGAAATAGTAAACTCATCTTGTTACTCTTTATACATGTGCAACAGCATGAACAGCCTTGGAATACAAATGACTGCCTTAATGATAAAGATTATAAGACCTCAAATTCTATGTAGAAAAATTAAGGTTACTAAATCTATATCTGATGGATCCTTTTAACCATGGCATAAGCTAATTAAAAGCACAACTGCCAATCACTTTATTTACCACAGTAAGTTTTGAATGGTGCAAACAAACATCACCCTAAAGTTCCCCCAAAATTATTCTTGGAGTACTAAATAAATAATTGTCTCTACCACCTATCCACAGAAGATCTAGGAAAAAATGTCAAATTTTGCCACCAATCTCTGTGTACCAATTTTCATATATTGCTTAAATAGATGAGAAATATTTTACCAACAACTCATAAGATATATTTAAATAGACTCACATGCTGATATACTTTCAGGATGAGTAGTAAAGCCACAGTATTAAAGAGAATGGAAATTCAAATCCTCAATTGATTTTAATAAGACATCTAGGCTACAGTTTACCATAGCAACAGTGCTAAAAATAAACAATGAGAGCATGATTTTTCTACTTTCATTATAGAAAGTACAATGCATGCCCAGAGATTCTCAGAAGGAATGGATGCACTGCAAAGAAGAAAATAAAAGCAAGGAAAACACAGGGTATGAATTGTATCTCTTGCCTTACAGCTTCAAAACATTGGTAGTTAAAATGAATCCATGTTGTAAGATGTTGTCTCAAATACCACAGGCATTGATAAACATGGGCTCGTTCCTCTAGCAGCATTTTAGTGATAGAGTGGGTTGATGCATTTGACCTTAGCTCCGTCCTCACTTTTTGAGATCATGAAGATGTAGTGACTCCCTGAAGGCATGCTGGGAGAGTCTAACTGGAAAGCATAAGTGTAAGCTGCTCACAAGGCAGCTTGTAAATATAATCAAACCCTCTATGTATGTGCCAAACTCAATTCAGCACCATGGACAACACTTACTAAAATACATTCCCTTTTTTGTTTAATTTTATTGAGGAGTTCTGTTGTTCTACAAACATAAATGTGTACTGATCCTAATCCATTTTGAGTCTTTCTTTGGGAGACTATTTCTTTGGTTTATAGAGAACACAGGTAAAAGTTAAGTGACTACTAATTACAAAGAGAAAAACAAATGGAGAAAGAGAATTTTTTGCTTTTTAGTCCACTGGGCCTGGGCATTGTTCCAGAACCCTGGGTGGTGTTCCAGGGATTCCCAACAAAACAGGTCAAGGACTTTGCCATTGCTGAGCTCCCAGTGTAGTTGGACAAGGAAAGCCAATAAAAGCAGCAGGAAAGAGTGGGATTTAAGCTAAACCATGAAGGATTTAAAAGTGAGGTGACTGACAAAGAAGTAATGTAGAAAATAGGAAAGGACAATGAACAAAGCAGAGAAGTGGGGGGGGGGGCGGGATGTGATCCAGGGAGGGGCTGGAAACTATGGATTTCCAAAATTGCTTCCATAAACCAGTTGTGTTCAATGTCTCCCATATCCTTACCTCTATAAAATTAGGATTATTATAATATTCATTGTAAATATAAGGAAAATTATATGAAAGAAATTAAGTAGCTTATTATATATCACACAAGTAGAAATTGATATAACTTAACTTTAAATCCAAAATCTTTCTTGTTCAAGATCAAGGTGAACTAGAGAGTGGCAGAGTGTTTCTCTAACATGTGAGGAGACCTGGGTTCAAACCAATGACAGAAAGAGAGAAAGAGAGAGAGAAAGAAAGAAGAAAGGAAGGTAAGAAGGAAGAGAGGGAGGGGATGGGAGGAAAGGGGAGGGAAGGGAAGGGAGGGAGGGAGGGAAGGAAGGGAAGAGACATATTCTCTTCAGCCCTCTACCATTCTGCAGGGTGCATCTTGTGATTTCTAAGCCATTTATCTTATTTTGAACACACATGTGCAAACATATATTCAAATAGAAATCCAAGAAGCCTCTGAATCTTGAGAACCATAACTTTATATACACGTTTTTGAGATAATAGACATTGTGGATATATTCTCTGCCCATTCATTCTATACTCAATGATCATTTAATTTAAGAAATTATTAACAGAATATATATTCAACTAACAAAAAGGTTGACTTTTCACATACACAGGAAACTTGCAAAGATGATAACAGACTAAAAAGAAGGAACTACTTCTTGCTTCATTGCTTTTGACATTATTGCAAGAAATACCAGGAAAAATACAGATCCTCGGACCATCCATCTTAAATAATTTCTAAGGAAATGCAAGATTATTACTTATCCCTATGCAAAATTTTCCACTTTTTTAATATATTACTAAAATGTTAAATTAACTATGAATTTTAAAAAAATTTGCAGGCAGTTTGGCAATAATAAAGTATATATTTTATAAATATAAACTGGAGTTTGCAAGATATAATGAATTAAGTAATAAGATACTAGCAAGACCAGGTAAGCATACAGTGTAACTGAATAATAATTTAACATGTGCTAAGCTAAGAGATAAAGGGACCATGCTCAAATTCATGGTACATTCTAGAAGGTAATAAATGATTGCTTATCATAAATGCTCATATACATTCAACCCAAACACAAATCCATCACCCTTCCCTCCATCCCTTTGTTCGTTCTTTCCTTCCTCCTTTCCTTCCTTCCATAATCATCTTGTAAATTTTGTCTAGATGCCTAATACTGTGAAAACACTGTGCAAAAATAAAATTATAGTCTTGGTCTTAAAGAAAAAGCATTGAAATAATCAACGAATATGGAATTATAATGCCATGGATTGAACACGGTGATTGTTATTTGCAAGATAACTTAAGAGATAAAGGGATATAGAAAGTCAAATAGAAGGCATCAGGAAAGGCTTCCAAAGGCACATGCTTCAGATGAATCTTAATGGATGAAAAAAGTATAAACAAAGTAAAGAGGGAACAAAATATTGTAGAGAAAAATCTGTTCTTGAAATGAAAACTGCATTATGTAGATTACATTTTCCAGGTTATCTCATTCCAACCTTGCAATGAGCTATTTTACAGTTCTGCAAGTTGTTGGTAACTGTTGGCAACATAAAAGAACTTCTGCCTATAGAAATATACTATTCTGCTGGTGGATTTTCCATTGTCTTCCTTCACCATATCAGAGGTCAGCTTTGCCTCCATTTGTACTTTCAATATTCCTGATCTATAATTATGTCTTTTCTTTTGATTCTCCTTTAAACTTATTACATCTTACTCAATTCCTAATAAGTTATATTAAATATATAATAAAAGCTCATTTTATACCTATATGAGTCATGATTTTACCTGGTTTGAAAATAATTACTTAACAGTGTTTTGTGTAATGAAGATACTGAAAGGAAAATGAGTACCAATAAGAATCACCATGTGTCCTGTAAACAACAGGGACTTAGGTCTTTGAGAATTTTAAAAAAAATGATCCTGTTAATGTAATTAAAATTTTATTCTCTGTTGCCGAACAATGTCTCCAAATTGTCAAAGAAAGCGGCATTGGAATTAAGATGCAAAATGCTGTTGTCATTCTTAAAATGTATTAAATAACTCCTTCCCCCTTACTTATGAAATTGGAACTATAATGATACAGACCTCTTAGAACTAAAGCAGATTTCAACATATTTTGATTCCGCTTAAATTGTCATTATTCTGATCTGTTGTGAATATAGCCTTCAAATACTAAAGACTGCAAGAATGTGTAATGAAAATTTTCTGCTGTTACAAATGACGATCTAGTTGTTTTCTCCACTGCATTTAGGAAACAGCACAGCAATACAAGATATTGTCAACTGCACCAGCATCACAAATACACACACACAGGAATAAGAAGAGGCCAGAGAAGGAAAACCTTTTATATTTTGAAATATAATTAATCTATCTTTTCTAGCCAAAGTATCAAAGTTTTCATCAGTATTATTAAAATATATTTTCATCTTTCTTAGGGACAGTAGCAACTTCCTTCTGGTTTATAAATTCCATTTCTGTGGAACTGGCAGATCAATTAGCAAAGCAGTAATACCATGGCTCTTAAATTGGAGTATAATTAGTATTCTTAAAAAGTGGTTGGAAATATGAAAGAATAAAATGAGAATAAAAGTTAAAATCTTACACTCACTCACTCTCAGTACAAGGGCCTGACCAAAGACAGCACCTGATAGACTTGAAAAGTCCAGAACCTGAAAAGGCCATATGAAGGTGGGGTGCAAGAGGAGGTTTAGACATGAAATCACTACTGAAATATTTTAAAGTTTCTTAAAATTAAAGGCCAACTCCAACTTCTTTCTGAATGTGTCATCCATAGGGATGGACAAAATCTACCTCAGAAGAGGAAAGGGGATGGTCTTATGCTTATTTGATGAAATGAACTTCACACGGTCAAGCTAAACATGGTGAGAAAAGACTAAGGACTAAAATTAGTGCCTAGAGCGAGTTGAAGACTTGGCAATGATCAAGAAATACATTTGCCTATTTGATGCAGGAGAGTGCTACGTTAGTACCATATTGAAAACTGAGTTTAGTTACACATGTGGCAGGCAATAGGCACTTCCAAACATGGGATGGTGTGTTTTTCAGTTCCTCCTAGGAAATCCAGATAATTTTGAAAAAATTATGATAATGTATTAGCAATACTTACTTATAAAACATGTATAGACAGTGAAATTGTTTTTTATTTCATTTGATATGTGCAGTCACTTGGATAATCAAGTAATTTCTATCTGTATCACCTTGAAATTATTAGCAGTAACTAAGAATAAAGAGTTAGGATATTATAATTAAAGGTTGAAAGAAGCATAACTAACTTGTAAAATATTAACCCTGACACATGCTTTCTAGAGAGTATATACTGTGCAACATTCATTCAGATATTTAATTAAAATCCCTGGTCCACCTAACACGAGTCCGTGGGAATAACAGTGCTTCATTATCCAATATGACTTAGCACTAATAGATGTGTGCAGTCAGTTGGAACAACTTTACCTAAAATAATGTGGCATTAAAGAGCACTAATGAACTTTTGTACAGCAATGGGACAGGTCTTCCATGATGGACATGTGGAAATGTTTTATAGATAATGCCTGTGGGTGGGAAAATTCAACCAATTTCTTCACATAGGTGGATATCCATGTGTTCCAGGTTCTTAAAAATAATATAGGAACATTTAGATATCAACTTTCACTTTCAAACTAGGTATTGCTAAAGGTGGTTAAAAATTTAAGAATTATTTCTACCCTTGCTTAAAATGCAGCCTACATCTAATCATGCCACTTCCTTCCTTAAATGCCATCCAGAGCTTCCCGTTCCTATTGATGTGATCCTAAAAATTGTGTTCTAAGCCTTCTTAGTTCTTGCAGAATCTATTTTTACAAGCTTTGCTTCCATTATTTCTTCTTTATGTATTTTGTCTCTCCTGCCCCTATTTGTATAACTCAGCAGAGTATCCAACATCCCACTAAAAATCTATCCTTCCCCTTACCTTTTTGACTCCCCTCTACCAGATGTAAGATTTCATAACTCTATACCTCACAACAATTAAAAATAAATTGAGTATTACTTTTTATTTGAATCAAACTAACATAATTATTGTTTTGCCTTAAGTACACACTAAAATGAATATAGCTCGTCTCTATATAAAAATTTTATTGAATTTCAAAATGGAAATTCAATTTTGACAATGTCCTTCATGGAAGTGGAGAGTGGTTTTCTTGCTTCATATAATGACTTTGGTACACATTATGTTTTTTCTCTGATCTAGGTCTGAAATTCCTTTTTAGTCCCCTTTCACATATTAGATTTTCACCTGCAAGTCTTGCCTATAACTACTACACATGATTCAGGCACATTTTGACTCCCTTGGATTTGAATCGTATGATCCAGAGCTACATGACTGTGACCAGGAGTACTGACATAGTGCTGTGCCTGTTCCCTACATACTATCCCCACACAACCATTCATTGAATCCAAATCATCATCGTTAACATTATCACCACTTCCATTTTCTGTGATCTTTCCTGATTAAGGGAATAAGCAAAGGTCAGGCTTGCTCTACCTCGCTGAATGAGCCTGGCTCCTAATCTTTTTTCTACACAACACCTTTGGCTGCCCTCCCAAAGGTGCTTTTATCCAAGGAAAACTATCAGCCTCAAGCCAAAGAGTCTTCTCTGATCCTTGGACAGATTCTTGCCAATCAAGAAAGAGCAATCAGTGTATTAGAAAAGTGCATCAGAGTTCCCCCATGACTTCAACCCAGGATTTCTGTCTGAGGACTGTTTCATCAAAGGGACCATGTGTCAGGAAGATCTGCCAACATGGGGTATGTTGCATTATTTTTTTATATGATTCCTTAATTCCCAGAGGGAAATTAATTATACTTCTTGAGATTATTAAAGTCCCATTCAAATAACTGAATAAGCCATTAATCACACCAAAATGCCCCCAAAGTTCTAATTAGCTCATTAGAGGTGAACATTAATTAATCACTTTGTAGGATCTTGAGTAAAAGTTACCATCTTCACTGCAGGTTCCTGAAACCCCTCAACATGAGAAATAATCCACAAATCATAAAACTCTGTATTTATTCTGTCCAAAAATAAATAAAAAACTACTTATAATTCCCAACTAGTGTTTAATTTTGTTACTTTAATTTAAAAAATATCCCATGAGTTATACACCATGAGATCTCTGAAGCCAGCCTCCTTTGGGGGCTCCAGCAGATAATACAGCAAGGCAAACAAAGATCACAGGAAAATGTTAGTTGACAGCCACGAATGGAGTACAGTGATTAATCAGAAGCATCTCAAAGAAGAGTTCTAGTTACCATTAACCAGAACCAAGCAGACACTACATATTTCTTTTTTTATTCTGAATCATATTTTCAATTATCATATTGTAGGATCACCATAACCATGAATATGACAACTATTATTTATTAATGATAGTTTATAATATGTTAAACACTTTATATATGTATGTATTAAATATATATTTTAATATACATATATATGTTTAATTTCATCCCAGGCACTCTGTAAAACTGGCATTTTTGTATCTACTTTACAATGGAAAGAAAGCTTCCTTAGCATAGTTAACTAAGTTTGTCAACAACACACAGCAACCCCTCATCTGCATCCTGTATCGCAATATACTTCTAATAAATGTGGAAAAAAAAACACACAGCCAGCAATAATAAAAAGTAGTTTCAAAATTTCAAACACACTGCTATTTAGTTTCAAAAACGTGTCTCTTAACCACCAAAGCAAGCAGACTCCAAGCAGATGTGCAAGCATTTGTGATAGATCTCCATATAATTCATTATATGGCATGCATATATCTTATTTATAATCGTTTTCACTCTAGGGCCCTTGATGACTGATCTAATTTCTCTTTTATTTATAATAATGTTAGATGCAATTGTCTGATATCTCAAGTATTCCACGTTAGCATACAGCAAGTTGTCAGGTTGGTTTCTTGTAAAATAGGAGATGATTTCCATCTTCATTTTGGACATCCAATTTCATGTAATTAATATTTTATGAGTTTAAAAAGAAACTAGATTCAAGTTTCAGTTTCAGCGTGATGAATTGTAAAGCAACTCATCCTCTCTAAGCACACATTGCTATTCCTTTCCCACCCCCAATACACAGGGCAGTCCTATCACAAGTTCCAACTGTTCTCTCCAGTGTGTGTAACAGAATCACAAGATTTTGACAGCTAGATATTTCAAGGCTGCATAGCTCCTCCCCAAATGTTGACCTTTTCTGGATTTAAACCAAATTTTTTAGATATTGTAGCAAAGGCTCCACTGATTTCCAATACAGCAACATCCTCCAGACTGCTTTGGGAACAGCTTGCTTTGCTGTGGAATCTGTCCTGTTCCCATAATGGTGTGTTCCACTCCTACTCCTCACCAGGAAGTGATCTGTGCTAAGCGCACACAATCCTTGGCTTCTGACTTCTGCCTAAGAACCTCATCCATATTTGAGCACCCTCAATTATCCTGAAGCA
The DNA here is from genome assembly GCA_004027875.1 of Aplodontia rufa. Classification (NCBI taxonomy): domain Eukaryota; kingdom Metazoa; phylum Chordata; class Mammalia; order Rodentia; family Aplodontiidae; genus Aplodontia; species Aplodontia rufa. The sequence goes on along the minus strand of PVKS010003258.1, from coordinate 32,399 downwards.
TTAACTGCTCCTTTTTTCCCTAAGAAAGCAAGACTTTAGCTTGGACGTGGCTTCTGGATTACTTTGGTGTTGAGAAACTTTTTTAACTTAAGGTATTTTCTATAAGATGTGGAAACTGGTATAAGCTCTTTGACAAAATGCCCAGCTTTCTTTGTACTCCCTGTCCTATTCTGGGATGGAACTGCAACCTCGTCTTCTGTTCAATTCACTGCCATTACTTTTGTTTTGTTTTAGGTATATTTTCAGCTATTACACACATACTATAGTTATGGAAAATGCATCTGTAAGACCATCATAGAGCACACTATCAGCTAGAGGCACCTCACCAATCTTTAGTCCTATTTTCAACTGAACAATTGAGCAGCCTTTCCCATAGTTTCCATGATTTTTGCCACCACAATGCTGGAGGCTCCTGTATCTATTGCCCACAGTGCAAAGCCCATAGCTTTTAAACTTAACCACCAGACCATCTAAACGGAGTCGGAATTTCTGCACCCATATTAGTGTGTGTGTCCAACAGCACTCTGTCCACAACCTGCAGCCAAGAAATGTGCAAATGTGACCATGGACCTTTTTCTAGAGCCACAGTGACCCTCTTTGGTATTTCTTTGATCACTGGTGATCCCAGGTCCTGGACAGGAACAGTTCTAATGGCCATGCCATCAAGACAATAAGCACAGGATACCAGTCTGTATTCAAACTGTGACAACCATTTCTGCCACTACTTCCTGTGAGCCTGTCCCTATGGCTCACAGGCTGCCTAAGGCAGTGAAGTTTGGGGGTGCTTTAGTTATTCTGCACTTTGTATAAACATAATCAATGTTCCTAAAATAATCCACAAACTCCAATCTCATTTGCTTCTTATTGGAAAGGGCAATCGAAAGCAGAGGTAGGTTCCTACAGCAGTAAGCCAGGACAAGAGATTGTGTTAAGTAGAGATGTGAGATGCATGCTGATCTTAGAGTATTGCCTTGCACTGTGGAAGATGTCACTCCCCGCAGCATTCCGGAGCGGGGAGCGCGCGGAACAACCTGGGCCTGGGCCGTTCCCCGGGGGCGAAGTCAGGACAGGGCTGGGAACCGGGGGCAAGGGGGGTGAGCACCGGCGGCTGGAACGGGGGACCTTCCTTCCCGGCCAGGGGAGAAAAGAACTCAGTCACACATGCAGGTGGCACTTTGAAACTTCTCTCCCGCTTTATTTCTCCCACACATCCACAGATATAGCGAGAGCAGGCTGTTAAGGGACCAATAGTGAAGTGGCAAAAAACTATCTCATTTCAGCCAATGAGGGACTATGATGTTGGTGACATCATCTATCACCGACGGGGGGGGGGTTGCAAAGAGAGAGAGAGAAAGTAGCACTCCGGTGCAGGCGCGTAACTCACCTTGCTCAGAGCGCACGAAATGTGAAGGGGGAGGAAAGAGAAGTATCATGACGTCCAATATGGCAATTTTCTTTTTGCACAGAGCCCAACAGAAGAATCAGGTCAGAAGCTCCAAAAAGTTCAATCACTAACTTTATATAGGATGTTCCATCTTTCATACTCAGTCTACAAGCAGTTATTAAGTACCTCATACATGAGGACCATCCTGGCTTAATAGGATGGAAACTTCAGGTTTCAAGATGTTCAGGGATGAGAAATTTAGTTTTGTGTATTTTCTTCTTTCTAATCGTTGGGAGTCAGATTATTGAAGAGCAAAAGGCAAATGCCATAGCAACCTGAGGTATATCAATCAGGACTGGCAGAACCTTTGGCTCCAGTCAGGCAGGGCGGTGTCATCGTCATCACTGTTGTTTCCTCATATGACCAAGAGTCTGGAGGAAGGCAGAAATTCAGTGCTACTTTGGCAGGACATGGTCCCTTCTTCACGTTCACAAGGAGACAAACACAATTCCATGCATATTTGATGAAAGATTCGAAAAAGGGAAGAGGCAATGCTACAGGATTCCTTTTACTAAACATTTTTACAAGAATCCTTAATTTAATAGGAATTAAGAAAAACATTTTCCTAGATGTTAAAATAAAATTTAACAACAATAAAAATAGAGTGAGTTGACAGTATCATTTTGGACAACAGTAGGCACACATTGCTTGCGCAATTATAATCATGGTCAACTCTGGGACTAACTGGGTGTCCTCCTTTCCCTCCCCTACCCCTCTCCTCCTCTTGTGGACATCCCTGCTCTGGGAAATTTCCTTCAGTATGTGTTGGTGTGAGTGAGCACAGCTGCTCCCTGGAGGCACCATCAGAGTGCCTCTTTCCAGAATTCCCCATGGAAGGCAGACTGTAGTTCACAAGCTCCAAAGCAGCATGCCATCTACATCTGCCCAAATCCAACCTGATGGAGAGTTCTATGCTGGCAGATAGAGTTAATTTAAAATTCTTAACTGAAAACCACTAAAAATAAAATGATCAAGGGAATGCCAACATCCAAACAGCACTCGGATATGTGATGTAGCTCACATTATTCCTCAATGTATGCAAAGACAATTATCTGATTTGACAGAAATATCATTTCTAAATTTTTGAAGAAAAGTTGATAATCACTAAAATTCATACTTTCAAACATAGTTAGAAATTATTTCTTTGGAGAAAAAAATACCTTGAATACCACAACAGACTAAAATTGACCATGTAAAGAGTTCACAGTTGACCATTTACTAACAAAAGGGGAAACGCAAGTCCATGCCTTGAATAGGAGGACATGAATGAATACTCAGCGTTTAGTAAAGTATCCTTTACTTTACACTTTGCTTATTCTTTCTAAAGCACATTTCTCTTTAAAATCCTGAAATGTGTACAAGGTTATACTATCAAAGTAATTTCAACTGCATATGTGACTTACTAAATTTTCCAGGACCACAAAATCACTCCAAAAAATAATCACAAAATTAGGTTCATATTTACAAATGAGTCGCATGTTATTCATTTATTCTTGTAACAATGATTGAACAGATATAATATAATGAAACAAGAGAATACTATCCGGATCAGCTAAATATCAGCATTAAAACAAGCAAACACATTCAAAACTAAAAATCCATAAAGTAACAATGATGACTTGCACCTTTTTGCTCAGCACCTATAGTGCTTTGGCAAAGAATACATAAATGTAGTTTACTATAAAAAACCTTAAATTCATGATGAAAATAATAATATTGTGTTGGTTTTCATTGTTGTGAACAAAATACTCAAAAGAATCATTTAGAGGAGGAAAAGCTGAATTTGGGCTCAGGGTTTCTGAAGTCTTAGTCCTTGGTGGGACAACTCCATTGGCCTTGGCCTGAAGTGAGTGAAGCAGAACATCATGATGGGAGGGTATTCTAGAGGGAGGCTGCTCAGCTCATGGCAGCCAGGAAGCAGAGAAGAGAAGAGAAAGAGGAGCCAGGGGTAATATAATTCCCCAGTGATTTACTGCCTCCAGTCACACCCCACCTATATGAAATTACCGCTCTATAATGCATTAAAATTATTAATTCATAATATGGATTAATCCACTGATGAAGTTATATCTTTTACAATCAAATAATTTAATCTCTAAATATTCCTGCATTGCCACATGGTCTTGAATATGGGACAAATCTCATATCCAAATGTTAACAATATTCTTTACTGAATTTGCAAAAATTGCTCAAGAATTGGCCTTGCTCTTTTTTCAGGAATACCATGCTGAAGATTGATGGGTTTATTTCTATCAACATCACATATTTCCTTTCCAAAAAAGATTTATTTTTGTTGTTGCATTCAGAGAAGGAAATTCATACCAAAAATTTACAAAATAATGAAATAAGAAATTACAGGTAAACATAAAAAATTAAAACTGAAAAACTGGAGCATATAGCTATATTGCTAAAACAGTGTATACTAATAGCTAATACTGTCACTATGAGTAAGCATCCTATGTGGCCCTGACGTTCCAACCAGAAAATTTAATACCTGCAACATTATCAGAATAAGTGCTAGGGGGAAAAAAAAGAGAACAGGAGAAGAGAAGAAGGATGTAAAGACAATAAGGATAAGGAACCAAGGTGGAAAGAAGAAGAAGGGAAAGAAGAAAAGGAAGAGAACAAGGAAAGAAAGATGGAGGGAGTGAGGAAGGATGGATCACAGGAACACTTGGGCTTTTCTAGCATTCCATTCTATAAAATATGTTCTTCACATATTGGAATGTCAATGTTATAAAAAATAGTGGTCATGACAATATCTTCACTACAAATCCATTACAATATTTCATATGGTGCTTTTTTAATGTCATTGCAATGACAGCTCAAAGCAGGTGATTTTTGCAAGGGGATATACCAATGTGGTTCAAATAAAAGTTGCCTGTGGTAGCCCAGATGACTGACAAGTCTTGTTACAGCAGAGATCTTAATATAGATAATATTGTTGTGAGGTCTTTTCAGAAAAAAATTATACAAACACTGCTCCAATACAATCTCCCAGAAAAGAATCAAATGGAAACTGAATGGCTTTTCTCCTCCTGTAAGAACTTGGTAACCAACTGAGACCACATACAGTGATTCTCCCTTATTGCATACATTTGTTGATGTTCATAACCACAGCATAGCAGAGTGGATGAGAAGATCTACAGGACTTGAAGTCAAAGCAACGACAGTAGTTCTTCTGGGCTTTGTACTATCCAAACCAGCTCATCTATCAAAAAGGAAAACTATTCTAAATAAGTAAGGTAAACTAGGAGAACAAGCTTTTCACAAAAAAGAAGAATAAGTTGCTAATTTCTCATTAAATAATCTGATTTTCTTAGTAATCTAAGACATACAAACTCCAAAAAAAATGAAATACAAGTTTTACCTATTAAACTAAACAAGATTTAAAATCTTAATTTTAGTATTGATAAGATATCAGGGAATAGGCAAGCTCATACCTTCCTAAGTGAAACATAAATTTGAAATGTAAATTTTCTGGAAGGAAAAGTTTATAAGGAAAATATGAAAACAATTAAATATTCATCTCTTTGAGGTGCATTTCTCTACAAAGAAATAACCCTAAATAAATTATTATGGATATATCACATATAAATATATTTATTATATTTATTTTTTTAATTTCTTTTTAACCAGAGCCACATCCCCAGACCTTTTTATATATTTTATTTTGAGATGGGGTCTAAGTTGCTAAGGCTGGCCTTGAACTTGCAATCCTCTTGACTCAGCCTACTGAGTTATTGGGATTATAGGCATGAACCACTGTACCTTGCCATATAAATATATTTATTATTTAGGCCTGATAAGGGGGTGCACGCCTGTAAGCCCAGTGGCTTGAGGGGCTGAGGTAGGAGGATCACAATTTCAAACTCAGCCTCCAAAACTTAGCAAGGCCCTAAATAACTTGGTGAGTCCTATCTCAAAATAAAAATATAATAGACTGGGTATGTGGCTCAGTGGTTAAGTGCCCCTAAATTCAATCCCTGGTACCACAATAGAAAATAAAATAAATAAAATAATATATATACATATAATATATATTATATGTATATATATACACACACACATGTATATGTTTTGTATGGAGAGAGAAAAAATTATTATAAATAGAAGAAATTATTCTAAAATTATCCATAAGTCCCCAAGTAAGAGCCTGGTTGAAGTTTTTTTAAAAATACAACATATGCCCTATAATCAATACAATATTTCATACATATTCAGGGGAAAAAAAATTAAATAGGGCCAGGGCAATACTTACACCTACTGTATAAAGAATTCTATATTTTCTACATTTGATATTGAATAAGTATTTTTACCTCTAATATCAAAAAGCATTCTTATATTTAACTTTTGAAAACTAATCTATCAAATTTAGAAATAGTTCAACCAATATTAATTTTAAAATTAAAAAAAATGTCTTATGTAGGTTGGTTGTTTGAAATGACATCATAAAAACTACTATACTAAAACTGATTTACTTTCAGACATCTCTAAAGTTTTTCAGAAATTACTGGAAATTTCCTTGCAAAACATCTTTGTCAGATGCACATAAACCACAACGTGTTCAAATGCTTTGCTTAGCTCTGAACAGATTGAAGGATGCTGTGCTCCAGCCTCAGGCTGTTCAAGGAAGCTCCAAATTACAGTAATTATAAATTTAACCTCTCTTAAATAAATTAAGAATTGGAATGAGGAAGACTGTTTTGTCTGATAGTCTTTGAGGAGGTTCTGGGAGGATTACAAATAAGGCTCAGTCACGTACCCCTGAAGACAGTTTAACCACTGACTTTAATGTGAGAAGGGGTTTAGAGGTCATTTATTTTTTAATCTTATCCATATTGCTCAGGTAAGAAAACCACAGTCCTGACAGGGAAGCAGATTAACAACAAGGTCTGAGCTGGTTCTGAACCAGTTCCTGAGTCTCAGTCTCAGGCTCATTCTGTGCAGTTGGACTCAGTATTATTCATGATTAACCCTTTTATAAATACTTTTTTTGGAACAATAGTTTCACATGCATTGTCCAAGACAGCACCGTCCAACAAAAATACATTGAGGGTCACAAGTAATTTTTTTTAAAGAGAGAGTGTTACATATTTTAAATGTTCTAGCAATCAAGTTAAAGAGTGTATATGAAATTTTAACATATCTTGTTTAACCAAGCATATAGACATTTTCAGTATTTCATTCTATGTTCTACACATGAGTGGAAATTGAATTTTACTTTTATTTAGGGGAAGCAAGTCTTTGAAACTCAGTGTAATTTCTACAGTTGTAATATGTCTCAATTTTAATTAGTCAATTTCAAGTGCTTAAAGATCACAGCAGCTTATAATTCCCAAATCCGACAATGCAGATCTCAGGCATAGTTAAATTTATAACTTTGTTCCCCAAAAGTTCAGGCCTAGTAGTGATGTAGATATGTACCAAATGAAAAGAAGCACCATAAAGAAATCATTTAGAATTATACAAACAATGAAGAAACACCAGGCAATACCTTTCTTACTTTGGCCAATAGGAACATTATTAAAATATTTTCTTAACATGAAATAATTTTTATTCTTTGGATGTTCATAGAGAGAACTACAGATCATCACAATTATTAGATGTGCTAAAAGCACAGTAGAGCTAATAAAGGCATGTGACTGACTGGCTGAGCCCAGGGTCGTCTCCCAATGGTAGCAGACTATCCGCTTATCTAATATTCCCTCCATCAAGATTCCTGGGTGCATCCTGCCAGAGTGGACTGTTCCTCCCTCCTCATTTCAGGGATGCTTTCATTATGCTTCACATGCTAATTAGCTGCTCATTTACAGTTTCCCCAAATATATTATAATGGCCTTGATACTTGGGATCATGTATTGCTTATCAAATTCCTGGTCCTTGGAAAGAAATCTAAACACTGCACATAATAGGTGATTAAGAAACTCTTACAAGATGGATAAAGTAGTCAGCAGTGCCCATTCAGAAATGTATACTGCCTTTTGGAAAACAGGATAAGGATTCTAAGTGAGCAGAATAAAAGAAGCACCTATTTTAAAACTTCCAGATTTTGAAATCATCGCAAAAAACTAGAATTTGGGAAAATGCAGCAGCAGGTGTTAAGCCACAAGACCATGAGCACCAGATATATTATCTAAAATTATTCTTTCAAATCATGAAGACAATCCAAACCAAGGGAAATAGGGAAATGCATGTGCATACACAGACACACACACACACACACACACACACACACACACGGACACACACACACACACATACAGACATACCTAAGCACACCAAACTCTACATCTTATTAGAGCTTCAGTAAACAACTCTTTTAGGCTGATACAAAATTATCCTCATGTTTCCTGGATTCAACAACAAATTATTGCTTCCTTGCTTGGCAATGAGAGAACTGAAACTCCTGAGGACTCCACAAGCGAATTAGGGATTCTTCATTATTCCCAAAGTTGTATTTGACTTTAGACATAGTTCTATCAGAACTATGCAGGACTGACTATTAGCATGCATTGTAAAAGGAATTCTGCTAGCCCAATGCTATAAACTTTAAAGACAATTCCTACTGAACATTTATGTCTGACTTCTGTTAATAGCTAAGATGGTAAATAGACTATGAACTAATGTCTGCACTTAATTTTCCCAGGTAAAACTAATTAGAGGGGTATGTGAAAACAGCTTTATTATTTAGACTGCCTTTTTTTTTTTTTTACCAGTATCCTCTCTGGTAAGTGATTTAATACTCAGCCCTGCAGTCCAGAAATATATGGAAAAAAGGACCTAAAAATCAATAGACTTCCCAGGCTAGTAGGTCCCCAGAAGCCTTGCTTGCCATGATATAGAGATCATCAGTACTGTAGTTCCACTTGCTGCACTACTAAATTGATTGGAAATGCCCTGACTCAAGAGTCAGATGATAATGTGTAAATATAAGAGCTATTTCACATGGAGTTCAAAGCACCCCACTCACTGTCAAAGAAGTCAAGAAGATGATTTTGAAGGCACTGGTCTGAATCCTACAATAGAATCTAACAACTTTCTTCGGAATGGCACACATTTCCACCTCCTGGAGATAATAAAGAAAGTGCCACTGAAGACTCTTCAGGAGCCATGCCATGGTCCTCTCCGAATGGGATTTGGGAAGACTGACTTTCAAAAAGGACTACAGAGCTAGGAGGATTGGGTATTTCATGCTTTAAAAGCAAAAAATAAAAAAATAAATAAAAAATAAAATTGTTCCAGTCATATCCTAATTACACAAGTTAATTAACTTCCCTGGGCCCAGCATGGAAGCCCACATTTCTTTTCAGTTAAGTATCATAATAGTCTTTGATATAAGTCTCTTCTTAGAAATAGTTTAAATAAATTTTACAAAGATCATAGATATATCCCTCTCCCCAAACACTTCCTATGATCCAAGTTAAGAATGCCTGTCATAAATAATTACAACTTGGGGACCTATTCTGAGAATATGTGCTATGTGGTTATCTCCACAACAGTTCCTGATATCCATTATCTTGGAAAAATCAAACAATACCATTCATATGATGATATTGGTAAATTACAAAACACTCTACAAATATGACATCTTATTCCTTCATGTAGTTGCAAATCACATCTTAACTCTGTTCTAATCCATACAGTAAGTTTTACATAATCATAATTTACACTTTCTCTCACATTGTGACTTTATTTTCTGTAAACATGAAATTTTATAAAATGATAAATTTATCCTTTAATTCAAGATTTCTCCTTTGAAACTGGTTATAAATAGCAATAGTGATACCAGTTTTGTGGATGCTGGGTTCGTGTCCTCTTAGTTTAAGTAACATTACATTTCTCTTCATCAAAACATTCTTTTTTTTTTAAATCTTGTATTTCCTACTTGATGGTAAGGTATCACTATTGTTTTATATGTCAAAGCTGGACAAATAATTCCTCCTCTATTAAAGTCCCACATTCTGTCAAAATTCAATTGCTTGCACTTCCTGAAAGCCTTCCTCTTACGTTCCTCACCATTTATCTGCTATATCTATGCCCAGGCTTGGTTGTCATCATTTTTCAGTTAAAACAGAAAAATGTCCTCTAGGTTTTCTCTCTGCAGTTCATCCTTTGCACATCTCTGATCATCCTTCTAAAACATAAATTGATTATGTGACTTTCCCACTTAAAAAAATCAAGAATGTTATGAGTCCATATTACATGGAAAATTCTGTAAACGAGACATGGCAAATGATACCCTTCCTCCACTGGCTTTTGTTTGCCCCTCTCCCATCTTACCCTCCACAGTTAGCATTTCCTCCCACCTGCCACATTCTTTGTACTCTCAAGGATCTTGTGGGGAGGAAGGGTTTTGCATGCCACCTCCTTACCCTCTTATTTTTCTAAGAAACTCTTCTCCATCTAAACTTAACTCAAGTGTTACCTTCTGATATCTTCCCCAATTAGCTAACTACTTAGCCAAACATATAGAAAAAGTGCCTTCTCTGTGCTTCCCACAATAGTTGCAATTGATTATAAACTTATACAGCACTAACAGGATTTATCCATGCCCTTCCTCATACTGCTCTGTAAGGTCTCTTAGGGCACACCAGGTACTCTTCAAGTAGTATGTGCATTCAATGACCAATAATAGTAATACACTGATTATGCTGCAGTGACAACAGTTCTGAATAGAAGGTTCTTCATTAATAATACCTTGTATTTTCATTAAAGTTATCAGATTTGCCTGCAAGAAATTCCACATAAATCTCTGTACTGAGACCACAAGTGACAGTGAAAATAATGACAATATATAATTATGGAGTGCTAACAATTGCCAAACTTCTTGTTAGTCACTTCACACATGTTATTTTTATTTAATCCACTGACAGGTCTGTGAGATAGTCATTATTAGCCCATTTCACAGAATAGAAAACTTGGGTTCTGAGAAATTAAATTAGGTATTCAATATTACATAGCTAGTAAATCATGAAAACAAGTTTTTCTCCCAGGTTTGCTTGCAAACTATTCTCAAATTCTGTGTTGAAATATCAGTGATCAAATTTACTAAGATCCTCCCTAATAAGATGTAGAAAAGTCTCTTAAAATACAAGTTCCAGAGTTCTGTATTGAAAATCTTTTTAGAGAATAGACACGAGGATTTCTACATTTGCACTTCTCATATTTTAAGGCAGTATCAACCACAGCATCATTCCCACCTGCAAGTGGGTTTCTCCATCCATATTATTACTCAAATGCAGATTTTAAGACGACAAAGTTCTGCCGTGGTCTTCAGAAATACAATGGTTAAAGAAATCCCCTCGCCTCAGTTGCTACATTTCCCACTTGCAGATTTGAGACTTCCAGAAAGCTTGCGACAGAATCACATATTTCTTTACCCACACAGACCGGAACTTCACCTTTCTCTCCCATTCTACATTTCTATTCAGTGCTGGTTATTCTAGTCCTTAGACTTTCTAGGAGTTCTCCTGTCCCTGACACCTATTTTTTCCACCAGCCTGCTATTTCTGCACTTCACTTGATATATCTCAGGTCTCACACTGCTGTCCTTTGGTCCACAATTGATGATCTTCCCTGTAGTCCAACCTTCCCCCTGCCTGAACTCAGCAACTTCATACTGTTTCTGCAAAATTTAGGGAGATCAGTCCATCAAGTGGTCGTGTGTCATAGCAACTGCTTATCAAAGCTTTGGCCATTCTTTAATTATGGCACAAATCTTTCTTGCATACATTGTGGTAGTAGGCAACACAACACGTTTGATTTATGGGAGTAACTTGAGGATTAAGTGAGATAATACATGGAAAATACTTGGAAAAATGTCTGAACCTTGAGAGTTCAATAAATACTGTTTTGTGGATCTTTTATCAAGTTTCTTAAAAATCCCAGCTCTGCACCAGTGAGGTCTAAGTTCATTATGAAGGTAACACTACAGTAGTATGATTGGGAGCTTGGACAAGTCACTTACCTTGTTTGGCTTCAGTTTCTTCTTGTGTTTCAAGGACATCCCACAACATCTACGTTGGAGAGATGTTATGGCTTTACATTGAACAATGAGTGGAAAATACATGCTCCTGGGACTACATAGAGGAATTATCCAGGCTACATATGAAATTGCTCTTGGCATTAGCCAGATCCCAAAAGTCTTGCCCTTCTCTAAGTACCTAAAAAGCTATTAGTACTGTCTCATATGCAATGACACATTTTTTATGACTGTTTCTATTGTGGTACTTGTACCCTCTTAGCCTGATATGAGTTTTTCTATACAATGTTTTATTTTTTATATTTTGTTTAAACAGTCTGTCCCATCCCTAGAAATAAGAAAAGTATTAGGAATGTAAATGTATGAGAATCACTGATTTGGGCATCAACTATACATACTATTAAAAGAAATATAGTTTCTTGGGGCTGGAGCAGTGGCTTAGTGGTTATGGCAGTTGCCTGGCATGCATGAGAACGTGAGTTCAAACCCTAGCACCACATACACAGCAAAGTGTCCGAGGAATGAAAGTGACATGAAAAGCTAAATAAAAATTGCTTCTATAGTTCTCTATCTCTCTCACTGTCCCCTCTTTCTTTAAAAAAAAGAAAAAGAAAAAGAAATATGATTTTTATTTATAGCACTTTATTCATTCATAATAAAGAAAAATTGAGAATAAATTATCCTTTCACTCTTTGTAGGGGATTACAGAATTGAACATATTTAATAACAAGCACATAAATAAACACAAATAAAATTCAGAACTTGTAATTGCATGTAGGCTAGTTTAGTAAGAAACTCAGAGGCAATGGACACAACTCACCAATTAAAACTTGTATGAACAACATAAATACAATTTAAAACAACTTTTATTTTAAAAAATCTAAACTCTGATCTTGTACAGGAAAAATATGTAACTTTATGAAAGTGAATTTCTGAAATATTCGCTGATACTTTTGATTAGCATTTATTAACTAACATATTGGAATTTATGCTAAAAATTCAAACAAAAGTGAATGAAGAAAGGAAACTTGCCAAATCGTGCTCCCTATTTTTCCCATGGGATATATTTCAATAACTTCTCACCTCATGATGAAAAACAAATGTAGAAAACCACAAATGAGAAAGACTTATGGCACTCCACTCAGAGACAGAAACAGAAGTTTCTTGTGCTACAGGAATGCCCTTTTTTTTTTTTTTTTTTTTTGCCTGCACGAATTTTTTTTTTTTATTAGAAGTATACAGAGATACAACTGAGGGGGAAACATTATCAAACCAACAGTAATCAGTGTATATACACTTTGTTATTCAGGGGTAATGCCACATGGATGACCACCTAGGAAGTCCAGAAAGCCCATAAATATATGAGAAAATGCTCTACATCATTAGCTATAAGGTAAATGCAAATCAAAACTTCAATGAGATACCACCTCACTCCTGTTAGAGTGGCTAAAATGAAGAATACAAACAACAGCAGATGCTGGAGGGACTGTGGGAAAAGAGGAACACTACTACACTGCTAGTGGGACTGCAAACTGGTTCAGCCACTATGGAAAGCACTATGGAGAATCCTCAAAAACTTAAGGATGAAACCACCTTACAACCCAGCTATCCCACTCCTGGGTATTTTCCCAAAAGAGTTAGAATCAGAATATTATAGAGATGTGGCTTCATCAATGTTTATAGGAATGCCCATTTAAGGCACAATTCTCCACACAGGAAGTAGCTGAGGTGAGACTACTTTCTGCAAATTCTTACTTGTTTGGCACAGGTAAGACCCAGGCTGGGTCTCCAATAGGACAAGTGCCTTATCTATTGCTCTGGAAATCAAGTTCTACTTTGAAATGCTAAGAAATGTCCCCTTTTCATCACAAGACAAGGCTACAATCTGCAGTTGAGTGTTTTTGTTCTTCAAATGAAGTTTCTTTGCTCTTTCAGAGGAGCTACGTCCTGCAGGGACATGAGTTCATGTGCTATTTTCAGGTACCTCTTGGGTCCTGTGAATTGAACTCTAAGGTTGGAACATCCCCTATTCCTCACACTGCACATGTTCACGGCCTTTACTAGTGGCTTAACCACTCCAAGGCTGAGTTTCCTCAGCTGTAAAATGAGGCTGAATTTGCTTCTTCACATCATACCACCTCATGGTTAAATATGATGATATATGCCTATCCCTTTAAACAATTAAAAATTGAATAAGTGATCTTGTTGTTAATATTTCTGAGAACTCACATCAGTGGTGGTATACCTGGGTCATTAAAAAGTCACTTTGGTGTCCTTCTATTCTACCTTGTTTCTCAGGACCTCCATGTTGATGGTCCTCATGGTAAAAACTCAAATTAAGCATGGCTGGAGCCAAAATGTCCCTGCACTTCAATCTCATCTCTCATAAGCCTTCTGTTACCTGAGATAAATTAACTGTAAGGGAGGACAGGTTTACATTAGTTCATGGATTCGGAGGTTTCAGTCCATGACTGTTTGGTACTGCAGCTTTGGGCCTGCTGCGGTATGGTAGATCACGGCAGAAACATGTGAAAGAGGGAAAGATAGGAGGGGCCAGGGATCCAATATCCCTTCCACAGCATGCCTCATGTGACTGGAAAACTTACAACTAGACCCACCTCTCAAAGGTTCCAAGTGCCACAGGCTGGAGTCCAAGTGTTTAACGCATCGGTCTTTGGGATCACTTATCCAAATCATAGAAATCCTCTAGAAAGATGGAGTTCCCTCCTCCAAATTTCTGTATAAGATTCTGTTAGGAGAACTCATATCCCTTCTTTTGTGAACTACTGCACACTGTACAATCTTGACCACACTTGCTTCAGAGTGAAAGAACATACCTTGCATGCACTGAAAAATAACCACACCTGCTGAAGCCTGAAGGAAGTGGTGTTTCCATGGAGAAACTTCCAAAGAAGCAATGTAAAGATAGGACCTGAATCCTCTCCATTCTCAGAGCTTTCCAGGATTCTGGACCCAGGAATGCCAAGTACATGAGCTTGGTTAAATGCTCAACCTTGCAAAGTCACCAAAACCTTAAGAAAACTGCAGCTGCTTTAGAGGGCAAATGCACGAATGATAGAACAAATCTTATATTATGGAACAGACAACAAAGCAGAACATCCCTAGGTGGTCAAGAACTCTTGCTTATGTAGGCTTGCAATTCTGAGTTTGCTTTTCTTATGTTTTAGAAGCAATTATGCATCTTATTTTACACCTCAGAAATTTCTATATTATGTTATCTCATGTAACCAAATACACATTAACATTTTATTACCACCTTTTATCCAAGAACCATTGGTGGATAAGGGCAAAATATTAATATGATTTGGGAGCACATCTAAGGAGACTGTACTTAAATTTAAAATCAACTTCTTACTTGAAACTGAATAGGAAAAATGCATACTGCAGCACTTCATTTTGTGTCGCTGGCAAAAAAGAGCTCTCCATACAGGCCCTTGGATTTTTAAAACACGAAGAATAGACAAGCTCAAGCCTTGTGTTGGGTACTGGGTGAAAGACTGTATTAAAATCATCAATCCAGATTTGCTAAAATGCCCAGAGACAATATTGCATTGGATTAGTCCTGATGATGTTAGTGAGTCCAATTAAATTATTTTAAATCACTAATTCCTTTTGCTTTTTTCAAATTTTTTTCCTCATGGGTACAGAGGAAACCTAAAGGAGATCAAAATAGAGAGATAATTGGAGATGCACCCAAAGCAAAGATCATGTAGTTCCACTGCACTATAGATGCATGAGGCAAAAATATAGGTAGCCATGATACTGATTTGCTCTGTAACAGGCCCTCCCTTTCATTAAACTTACTGTTCCTAATTAATCATGAAATAATTCAAAATGACATATAAAATGTCTTTTAAGTAGGGACAATCAATAGGTTATTTATTACTCTCAAACATTTTAATATTTTTTCTATTTAATACTCACAGCAAATAATTTTACATTGAGCACACTTTTTAGAACCACTTTGTTTCTAATCCCTACTCCTCATTGGAGCACTTTACCTGATAGAGGTCCCATTTTTGCTCATCAAGCTCCTAGTCCTCATCAGGCTGAATTTTCAAAAGTTTTTCCTCACCTCCAAATGTATATCATTCTCTTTCAGACTCCTATGTGCTCTAACCGCTCTAACACTTGGTGCTTCATGACATCAATGGGACTGTAAGAAAATCACCATCCTGTTCTTTCTAAGTAACCTGTATCCTTTGTTATGCAGAAGCCCAATGAGAGCAGGGACCTTGCTAGTTTCATTCATCATGGAACCCCTAGAACCAGAAGTGACTGGAAGATAGTAAACAATCCATAAATACATGTGGAATAAAATGAAGGATTATGGAATGTATTAATAATGACAAAATATGGCACACCTATACTAAATAAAAAGAGTGAGAAAGAATCAGTTTAACATTTCTTTTGTAATACATTGGGAAAGCACTTCAAATTTTCAAGTGTTTAAAGTTCAAATTATTAGCATCTATTGCTATTCAAGATGATAATAGATAAAAATGATAAATGGCATTTAGGTCGACATTGTTTTATGAATAAGACCATGAGATTGCTATCTTGCTTTCTTTACTTATATTCTTTACTGAAATAAAAATTTTTATTTATTTATTTTTTTAATTGAGAAATTTATTTGTTGCACAATCATATAAGTTTTTAACAAAATAATATCATATGAATATAGATTCTGAAGATTAGATTTACTCCCAAGAGTACCCCCCAATTACCCACCATTATCCCTCCCCTCCCCAAAACATTTCTAAAAATGTATTAGGTTGTATAACATTACACCTTATCTAGATTTAACACGTGATAATAGACCTCCTTTCTCAATGGCCAGGGTCTAGTTCCAGTCTCCACAGATGAGTAAAGACATTCGACCCTTGGTTCTCTGGGTTATGCTGATTTCACTCAGCATAATTTCATTCATAGCCATCCATTTACCTTCAAAGGCAGCAATATCATTGCATGAAA
Organism: Aplodontia rufa; assembly: GCA_004027875.1. Classification (NCBI taxonomy): domain Eukaryota; kingdom Metazoa; phylum Chordata; class Mammalia; order Rodentia; family Aplodontiidae; genus Aplodontia; species Aplodontia rufa. The sequence continues at coordinate 15,975 of PVKS010003258.1, read as the reverse complement.
TAAAATTTTTTACCAAATTAAAATAGCACAAAAGAGAACAAGGATTAAAAGAATAAAATAAAATGCAATTTATGCACAGACTATCCATAGGGAAAATCAATAGATACTAAATCTGTAGCTGTCAATCTATCTAAATTATATTTCTTTACATCTTCAACAAAGTATTAGGAAATATAAACACAGTTATAACTAAATCTAATATAGATGAGAATTTTACATTAAAATAATAACACATTGTATTTTTTAATGCAATAAAAGAAAACACAAATATGAGAAATATACCATGCTCCTATATCTGAAAGTCCTCAAAGTAACTTCTATAAATTTATATATTAAAATCAAAGAAATTCTAATCAAATCCTGTAAGCATTTCTCAAGAACAAGGCAATTTTAGGCTAAAATACATAGGGGTACATTATAGGTCAAAATCACTCAGGGATTTTTGAAGTGGAGGAAGACAGGATTTAGCTTAACTACTATCAGACTACTTTAAATAACTATAAAAATTAAGTAAGAGTTGGAGGGCCAAATAAATCAAAGTAAATAATAAATAGCCTTAAAATAAACTTGTTTATCTACGAAAGCTTAGGATATAACATACAACACAGGGATGAGTAAAAGATTGACTATCCAATAAATGGTTCAGGAACAACTGTTTATCCATATAGAGAAAAAAATCAGTATTTATTTACAAGTCAACAAAAGCAAATGAAGAAATTTCTAATGGATTAATAATTAATCAGGGAATCACAAATTGTAATAATAATCAGTTATTTTATTATTCCTACTAAAGTAATCAAGTCAATAATTTGATTAATTTTTGAATATTGGAGAAATAGGATCAAAGGCACAGTAGGCAGTAGGGTAAACTGAATACCTATTTACTATTACACAATTGAAGATGCAACTTATACTCTGCCAGTCTGATCTTTAGCTCTGTATATTAAAATTCTCTTATACATTTACACAAGGTGACATGTTCATTACAGTGAAACACACACACACTCATACACACTTCCTATTTGTTAACCTGAGAATTTTTTGAGACCATGTCTTCTTCACCAGTATAAGGTTAAGATGTATGCTTAAATGTTTATTAAAGAAGGAATGAATAAATGAACCAGCACAGTATGCTAACTGTATTACCAAATTTGTCACTCAAAGCATTTATGTAATCTAAGTACATTACATTTAAAAATTTAAAATTCAAGCTAGGAACATGAAGTCTAAAACAAAGGTAATCTGAAAAGCATTGTTGAAAATGGAAAATAATTTGACTGGGATTACTCACTTAAGTGTTTGTATTGGGACATCAAACTAACATAACTTAATTGATCATTACTTGATCAACAAATTACCTAATGTTTGATTTAAAAAATGTCATAGTTCATAAAAAGGGCATTGAAAAATCAGCTATTTTCTTTGTCATTCACTGGTCAAGTTTTATCACATTGCATTGGGAAGCTAAACTATAAATGTGCACCAAGCTGTATAATTTCATGAGTCACAAAAAAGTGATGGTTTTAAAATGTTAATATATGTCATCTTTGGGATTTCTGATGTTTTTAAGTGTTTTAAGTCTTATTTCATAAAATATCAGAATCTATATTTGCAAAGAAATGTGGCTTTTGGTGCTAATAAATGGGCCAGCACACAGTCATAACTACCAGTGTAAGCACAGCATGACTAAAAGACCTGTTATCAAGCCTTTTGTCAGGAAAGAACACTGAGCAAGGATTTGGAAACTTATTTCCCACTCACCAGCTATTTTGATTCGTGGCTTTGGATAAGGGATTTCTTATCTCTTCACTGCATTTTTCTCTTCTGTAAACAGGCTTTCAAGATGTTGGTCCTCTACACCTCAGCATGCAGCAGTCAAAGAAGACCAAGAGAGATAAGGACCTTGACAGTGTGTACTCATCTTCTAGGTTTGCCTTAACAAGCACCACAGACTGAGTGGCATGAATAACAGCAGTTTATTTTCTTACAGTTATGGAATCCAAGATCCAAGGTCAAGTTCCCAGCACAGTTGGGTCTTTCTGATGATTGTAAGGGAACGATCTGTGCTAGCCCTTTATCTTTGACTTTAGGTCTCTGTCTTCTCCATGTATCCTCACATGATCTTCCTTGGGTATGTTTTTTCTGTGTCAAAGTCTCTTATAAGGATACCAGTCACATAAACTAGGGCTCACCCATGGGATCTCATTTGAACATAATTACCTCCTTAGAGGCTCTCAATACAATTGCATTCTGAGATTTTGAGGGTTAGAATTTAACATATCAACTGGGAAGGGTGGAATGGGGAGGAAGCACCCAAGGCCACATCACGGTGCCTATGATAAATCCTGACTGTTCAAAAAAAATGTCAACACCAGCACAAATAACAAATAAGAGATTTATTTATTTACGAACAGGTTGATGATGAACAACTGGAAGCCATGTGATAAGTAGATGAGGAGAACAGAGAGAAGAGGTCTTCACTCCTACTCAAGAACTAACACTTTGGTTCTGCTTGCCTCCTGTATAATCAGAGAATTTCTATTCATTTACCACTATCAGCCAGCAAATGTTCCTTATTATAATGGCTTTCAAATTTTTCAAAGTGTAATCCACATTAAGAAATGTTTTCGTATTATGACCCACTACACACCAGTATATGAACATGTAGGTATACACTTCTTTCATAATAATGATACATTACATAAAAATGAAATTATAACCTTTCCCACATGATGTGTACTTTTATTATTATTTATTTTAATTAATGTTTGAAATGATGATTGCATCATTATTTCATCATTATTATTAAATTATCTTAAGATCACTGATGTTCACAAGTTAAAGTTTAATAAATGTTGCTCTAAACAATTCTTATTCAAAGCAAAACAAAAACTTACTTCACTCTATACCCTCTCCATTGACCATGTCATTTCTCCACTACCCTTCTTGGTTGAAATTTCTCAAAGGACTTGTCAACAAACATTCCAGTTTTGTGCTTCCTTTCAGCAACTCAGATCATTCCAATCTGTTTTCTGCTCCACCTACTCTAAACTACATCTTCTCTAGCACTGGTCACCATCATCTCCTGTGTTGTCAAGTCCAATGGACACAGCTCCTGCACCTTTCTTAATCTCTAAGTGACCCTAAATATAATTGACCACTATGTTATTCTTGCCTTCAGGAACAGTACAGTCCCCTCGCTTTCCTGTAACTCTTCACTCATTCTCCTCAGTCTTGTTTCCCACTCACTCCCCACATTAGAACACCCAATAAATCTCTGGGATTAGTCCTGAAATCTAACCTCTTTTTCAATTTACATCCCATCTTAGATGCTCTCAAAAGTTGAGTAAATGTCAAATACAATCTATAAAATCCCTAATATTTATCTCTTATTAAGAATTCTCTACAGTCAAAATAAATACTTGGTATCTCCACTTGTATATCTTAGGTAAGTTTCAAACATAGTATTTCCATACTCATGATTTTACTCATAACCCTACTAATCTTCCAGTATTCTTAATTCAACAGAGGATGGCCTACCCTGAAATCAGAATGTCTCCCTTCTCCTATGCGCATGCAATTCACCAATATGGCCTATCTCTTCTCTCTTCAAATTATATCTCAAAGTTATTCTTTGGGCTGTTATGATTCATTTGTAAGGAATCACTCACATTTTCACTTGTCCCCATACATCTGGACCCCAGTTGAACAACCCTTGACATTTTCCATAACAACCAGAGTGATCTGTTCAAAATATGATTTATATAATATCATTGTTCTGCCCCTTCCCGAGCAAACATTCATAATTCTTGGCACTCAATAATAAACAATTTTTTGAAAAAATGAACAAATCATGTATTTGCCACACAGCCTTGGGAGAGACAAAGGGAGCTGAAATGAAGTGCACCTGGCCTTGAAAATGTTTATTTGCATATGTGGTTAGTCAAAAGGCAGTGGGGGAGGAAAAAGCACAGATTTATATAAAAGAGCCATTTCTGGATTGTCTTAATGTAGCTCAGTGAAGCCAAAAATCACCTGTCCTTTCAAATTATTTGGAGTATAAAAAGGATTAGAAATGTTAGAGTACGTGTATATAAGAATCCCTCAACTATTTAATAGAAACATTAGGAATAATGTTGTGTATGCACATCTCTGTCTCTGTGGCAAGAATGGGAAAACCTGGAAGATGGACAATGACAGCTGAATAATAAAACCGGTATCACATTTTACAAACACTAAGTACTTCATTGAATCCTCGTAACAAATTCAGCAGTTCAAGATTATTATCACCATTAATTAAATGATGAATTCTGAAATCAAGGACCATGCCCAAGAAATTTTCCCAATTCCTTCTTAGAAATCCCAGCATTATAATTCCTGTCTCTAATGATGAAGAACTTTTAGAATTTTTATAATATCTAGAAGGATCTCAAAACTGACATGTAGGATTCTTCTCCAAAATACACAAAACAGTTGATGACATGGTCTCTGGCATTCCAAGAATAAAAGTTGTTCTAGCTGAGTAAATAATTAGGGATGAACTCACCATATGATCCAGCTCTCTCTCTCCTGGGTATTTTTCCAGGGGGGGTAGAATCAGTACATGATAGTGACACAAGAAACTCCATGTTCATAGCAGCTCGATTTACAATAGCTAAGTTACAGAACTAATCCAGATGCCCTCACTGGATGAATGGATCCAAAAACTGTTGTATATATACACACCATGGAGATTTATTCAGCAATTAGAAACAATGATATCACAGCCTTTGAAGGTAAATGGATGGCGATGGAAGAAATCATGTTGAGTGAAGTTAGCCTAACCCAGAGAGTCAAGGTTCGAATGTCTTCACTCATCTGTGGAGGCTGGAGCTAGACCCAGGTCTGTGTGAAAGGTGGTCAATCTCATGTATTAAACCCAGCAAAGGCATAGTAACACATAATCTAGCGCATTCATAGATATGCATCGGGAAGGAGGGGTGAAGGGAGCAAAACGGGAGAGGTAAGGATGGAAGAATAGGGTGAGATCTAGGGGGTAAATCTACTTTAAGAATATATACATATCATATTGTTACTCTGGAAGCATTTTTGATTTACAGTAACTAAATGTCTTAATAAAAAACAAAAAATAAAGATATAAAGGGAGCAGATTGAGTGTCAGAGTTTCTATATTATTATTGATGACAGTAGAGAATTAAGCTTTCAAACACAAGACAGTCATCATATTGCTTAGGGACACCTGTAAGGAAACCTAGGTAATGCTACTTGTCAACTTCAAGGTATCAAAGACTACTTCTGGGGTTTGGAAGGGAAGATGTAATTGGAGAAGTCAGACTGGGTGCTTAAGTTGAGAGAAAATGTTTTAGTTCACACACTACTGGAATTAAGAAATGACCCAGATTTTCTGAAGGTTAAGAATTTGGACTTTTAACTACTGTGTGCTGGACAGAGGGTCTTATAACATTTAATCAGAGCAGAATACTGCCATATGTGGAGGACTTGGAAAACACTAAAGACTTGAGTTTAAATTTATCTGTTAATATTTTGTGACCTTAACGAGTTCCTTAGTCTCTGTACATTTTCTAATCCGCAAAACGAGGATAATAATATTACGTGCAGCACAATTTGTGGGGAAAGTGCTTAGCACTTGCTCAAAACATCACAGGCTTCCATTTCCATTTGTTTTACTAAAGCAGCAAGCAAGGCATTTCAGCAGGGATTTGAAGTAAGAGGGAAGGGGAAGTATTTGGATTCCAGTTTGCTCTTTATAAAAACTAAGATGTCATGTTTGTCCCTTGCACCAATTTAAATAGTGTTTTCATCATATACCAGCACAGAGAAAGTAAGAACACATACTGTATACTCATCATTGGTATTCACCCCTAAGTAAATCTATATAGCTGATTTCCATGGAATCCTATATATTTTTCTCTCTTCTTTACCAACCTAGAAGCAAAACAAAGGCTTAAGAGGTAGATAGCTTAGAGGTCACATGTGTACTCTGCCCATTTCTGAACATGATATTTTATGGAGGAAAAATAACACTGGTATCTAAATGAGAAGGCCAGTGGCAACAGAGGAAGGTCGTCGGAGCATGAACAAATGCAACCTAGTGGCACAAGCTTGAGATGAGCGTTTACATTCTCAGGAATGACTCTCAAGAGTCTGGTGTGATAGAGAACCATGCTCTAAAGTGTAGGATGTACATTTATGGGAAATATTCAAATAAGAGGAACCACTAGCTTTGTGTTTAATTTGTGGCACCAATTCTATGCCATCAGGATATGAAGAATTTCTTATATCAAAATTTTCTTGACTTTCAACCTGGGATTTGCTGTAATCACTTTACAAATATCCCAAATCTAAGTGTTCACTCCTTTGGATACCTAATGAGGATATTATAAATACCTGAGAATGGAGCTTTCTCACCAAGTTACCTACATGGGCTACAGTGATACAGCCTAGAGAGAAATGGAATATTTTCTATTCTCAGCTAGGGTGCAAAGGCAGAATGTCTTCAAAAGATGCTCTTGAATGGTAAAAACCAAAGTTGCAGAGAAGCATAAAGTGTGATAGGCAGATGAAGGACAATGTCCCTGACCCAGGTTTACCACAGCCATTTACACGAAAGGAGTATGAATGGAGGTCCACATATTCTACCAAATGGAAAAGAACTCACAACAGGAAAATCTTCAGTGACTAAATTGCAATAGCATTCATTCATTCATTCATTTTGCAGTGGTAAAGATCAGAATTCAGTGCCTAGTGCATGCTAGCCAAGTTCAGTACTGCTGATCTACATCCCCAACTCAATTATATACTTTTAAATACTTAAATTTTAATGCCAAATTTAACATGTCTTTTCTTCAGAAAAAGGTATTAAGATTCCATAAGGTTCAATAATAAAGAATCAAAAGATGAATCAAATATTGAAAAGGGCTGAGAAATCTCAAAAGGCTCAAAGACAAGCCAATTTGCTTTTCAGAGAAACTTAGGTATGCCAGGCTTGAGGTAATGAGGTCTCCAGAGTAATGATTTTTCTCCAGATACAAAGACAAAAACATATTTGGCAGTTGTAGATATTATTTAGGGGTTGATCTGAAGCCTTTTTAGTCACAAATTCCCCTATATCATATAATAACATGCGTTTCGTCCTATTAAGGGTACGTAAGAGGAAAATCTGGGTAAGAAGTATTGCAAGATGAGAAAGTTGGTCCAAAAAAGATTTTCTAATTTGCATACATCACATCACATGTAAGGGTGCAATTTTTCAAAGAGCTCCAAACAAGGAATCAACATTGTTAATGATATTGTTATCATAATCTGCTCCTACCACCAAAGGAGGAATACAGACACTAGAATATGAAACAACTGTCTAACTTAATATTTTAGTGGCTGAAAATGCATTGTGTTCTTATCTTATAATTTCACTAATGTCTTTTGGGAAATCAGAAAAATATCAACACCAAAAAGAAGTCAGGTTTTCTGAGTTTAGAAATAAGGCTAAAAACTCATTAGCTTTACTATGAGCACAAAAACTATGAGCACTTGAGTAGTAATGCACATTTTGTGGTACATTCCCTATCGTCTATGTCTGTTTTAATTCCTCTTCTTTTTATTTCTTATTTTACCTCTTTTCTTTCCTTTCCTTTGCTTTTCTTTCTTATCATTTTATATTTTCAAATATATGAATGTGAATCATAGTCCTAGATGCTTTCTTCAAACAGTAGTAGAAAATGTTTTAAAAATAAATCTTGGTCTTTACTGTAATAGCACCTCATTCAGGGAAAATTGTTTTTATTGCCAGAGCAGGGGAAAACATGAAAGAAAAAGCAGGACACAGGGTGAGGTTTGTTTAGTTTAATTTGTAATCTCTATATAATATTTGTCAGGGTATTATATTTAAGAATCAAAACAAATTCATAAATTGAATAGAATCACTTTAGAAGAGGAAAAAAAGCCAGAATAGCAAATTGTTCTGGCAAGACAAAAACTGAGTAATTTTGCAATAGAAATAATCATATTTCAATGGTCTGCACTGTTTTGAGATTTTCTTTCAACCTTCCTATTAACCAAATTTTATACTCAACCACTACTGCTGGCTACAGATAGTAAGATTCAGTAAGGTAATAAATACATTTTTGGAGCTTATGTGAACAAATTGGGATGGCACTGTAAATGGAGGAGAGGTGACAGGCTAAAAACAGGGATTCAGAAGTGAGGCTTGATACGTCATTGGCTGGTCACATTTGTTGAAATTCTAGCTAACAGCTTTACTGACACATGGGATGATAGAAAGGCAGGGGCCAAAGCTGATACATGGCCCTGTCTCAAGTCACAGAGCTCACAAACTGGCCATTCACACTGCTGCCAGAGGAATTTATGTAAATTACAACTTGATTATGTTACACATGGCTCACAAATCTTCAAGGGTATCCTGGAAGGGGAAAATACAGCTATATATATGACCTTGGTAGGTCACTTAATCCCCCACGGATTACAACTGCTTTCTATTCAAATGAATTACTTCAGCAGATTTCTGGAAGCATCAACGCAAAAATGCATATGAGAACTTTTCTTATGCTACATAAATTTTACCAATGAATAGGAAATGTGTATACTTTAAAAATGTAGGTAAACTAAGTTTCAAAGCGTATTATAAATAATTTGTGGAATACAAACAGAAACATACTTCATTTAAAAATATAAAAAGAGGGCTGTGATTTAGATATTGCTTGTCTTCATCAAATTCATGTTGAAATTTTATTCCCAATGTGGCAGTGACAGTAGGTGGAGCCTGAGGGTAGGTTATTAGGTCATGGGGGCTCCACCTTCATGATAGATGAATATCTTTCTCAAGACAGTGGGGTAGGTCTCTTGAGGCTGGACTAGGTCTCCTGGGAGGGAGTCAGGTCTCACAGAATTGAATCAGTTACTTCAGAAGCAGTTGTGATAAAGCAAACCTTCCCCAACCCCTCATGCTCTCTTGCATACATGCTCCTTCCACATCAGCCTGTTTCTCCTTCCTACCTCTCTAGTATTCTCTAATGAATTTGGCTCATCAGAAGCCAGCCAGAAGTAGCAGCTCTATCTTGGACTTTCCAATTTAGAACTACGAGCCAAATAAACCTCTTTTATTTATAATTCACCCAGTCTCAGGTATTTTGTGATAGGAACAGAAAGTGTACCAATTCAAAAGACATTATTCTTTATTATCTATGAAATTCCTGACCAATTTTAAAGCTGGTAGTTTTCAAGCAATGAGACTTGGTTAGGCATGATAATGTTCCCAACAAAACACATTACTTATTATAGCTATTAGCAAAGAAATTGGTAATACTGTCAGGGAGAGGATCATGTGAATAGGGCATTGATTTAAAAATGCTTGACTAAAGCCAGTATCATTGTACCAAATTTGTACTTCCCAAGTCCTGTTTCCCAATATCCTAGACTCACATGCATTTATATGTTATTTAGAGATTATAAATTTACAATACAAGTAGGTTTAAGACATGGATGAAGCCTCATTTATTAATTCTAACATCAATACTTTCAAGGACCACCATAGTTTTATTCAAATTTTTATTCCTGTCTGCTAATTGTTACAGGCATAAATGAAATTTGTTTCATATTACCACGTAAGAGTCTATCTGGTAATTAAGAACTCATTTCTTCAAATTGGGTTATGACTGCCAAAAAGAAAAGCATAAGAGGTCTATGTAGTCTCATTACAAACTTGAACACTTTTACAAATACCATGACCTCTCCTAGAGGAGAATAAAAATGCTTCTCAAACAATGATTTTTCATTTAATTAACACAATAAAGTATCATACCATTGGGCTAGGGATGTAGCTATGTTAGACCACTTTCTTAGCATATACACTTTCCCAGATTAAATCCCCAATATCCTCCCCACAAACAAATCACAACATTACCATAACAGTGTAGTCCTAATTTTTAGTATTCATTCATCCAATTGTGTTGGGTTTTCAAACTACCCTATTCCTATCCATTTCAGAAAATTTAAGGATGAAATTGATTAAAAGTATTTGTAGCAAGAGAGGAAATTCTAACCCAGAGGAAATTCTATTCAAGTTCATATTTTAGCATTTTAAAATGAATATAAACACAAAAATATAAAGTCAACAAAATAGCTTCAAAATTACCAGAAATATTAATTTTGCTATTAAAGATTGTATTCATGTACTTTTGCTATTTAAAGTGAAACTTTTAATTTTTCAAAAGAATCAATATTGATTAGTTAAATTGTCCCAATCCTTCAAAACTGCATAGCTGAAAACACTGACCTATTTCTTTCAATGATTTAGGGGCCTGTTTTGGAAATTGTTCCATGAATATTTCATTTTCATTAAATTCTACTCTCTCTTATTTTCAGTTTTTGTTTAGTTGAAACTGTAGATTTCATAAACACTTTTTTAAAACAAGGTACAAGCTTTATCCTTCACATAAATGCAGGCTTTTCACTGTGACTTGTCATTAAAGAAGTAAATACTTTTGAAATCTAAAAATGAATTTCGTTTTAACAGCAGGTAAACATGCTATGACTTTTAAAAAGTAAAGAAGCTTAAAGGGAAGAGAGCATCCCTGTTTTAGATCTACGCTTACTCTTTCGGCTAGGCTTGTTTCTTACCATGGCCCAGATGTAAGAAAGGGAGTCAAAGCAATGGAAAGGAATTACCATTCTCCAAACCCTCTGTACAAGACACTCTGTTCTAGCAATAACACTGTGGTGTCATTTATTCTTCACAGCAATACCAGTTGTAGCGGTTCACATCATCTTCCCAGAGGAGGAAGCCGAGACACAGAAGATTAAAAAACATCAATGAGTCACGCTGGGTCAGTGACACTATCAAGCCCAAATCTTTAGTTTTCTGTCTCCAAAGACCCATGAGATGTCCTCTCACCCACATGGCTTAAGAGTGAGGAGAATAAAAAACTTGGGGACCACAGCAAACCACAAGGTTCACAGGGTCAGAATGGCCAGGTTGGCAGAATTCTAAAGTTTCTAGGGTCATGCAGAGAAACACCACTAAGCTAATATATCTGACATCACATACAATTAAATGTAATAAACATTAAACAACTCAACTCTCTAAATAAGCTTTAAAGTCCATCTTTTCAACAGTGATTAGACATGATTTTAATCACACTTCATAGATCCCAGTATTTCAACCAAGCAAGAGGAAACCAGGTCCCATTCTAGAAGTGTCACAGCAACTATCCTACGTTTTGCTTTGTTAAGACAGATGGACATGAAAAGTGATACCGTTGTTGATTGTGTAGAAAAAAGAATATACTGGAGCTATAGGAGATCCAGGCAGCTATAGGCTTATAGAGTTTATACTAAAAATTTGAGTAAGAAAAAAGAAGTTCTGCTCATCATAAATCTTGCTTATATGTGGAAACTATTTGAGGGCCAATACATTTATTTTGAAATTTGTTTCTCTTACTTGATTTTAATCTGATGTCATACAAAAATGTATATTCAAAAAGTTTTAGTAAAAAGTTGAAAACTTTACCAAAAGAAAAAATAAAAGACAGAAGGAGATAAACACAGTTTATCTGAGAGCAATGCCCTCCAAGCCTCAGGTGGTTTCTTTCAGGAAAGAAGGACAAAGGTTGTCACCTAAAAGACATCTCAAGTAGAGACCACATGCCATCACAAACGCAGATTCACAAACCATTCAGTTCCTACTCGGATCGAAAGTGGCAGAAAAAATGGGCTGGGATACCACTGAATTTGGAGTAGTGAAATGATAGAGCCAGTGTGGTGAATATTTGACATGACAAATGGTGTTGGACCTTAGCGGGCACAAAAACAAGCCTAGCTCTGGAGTTGCCTTTTAAGAGACCAGAGCTAGGGTGAGATCATGCACAATGAAGCACATATGGGAGAAAGCAACAGCACTTGATAAAATCAGAGAATGTACTGTACTTACTTCACCTGTAAAGGCCCATGGACTGTGCTACTGAGATTCAGAGATCTTGATTTCCCTATGCCCTAATTCACAGATTCAGAGAGGGAAGCTCGGAGATATTAGGTATTACGCTGAAGATCATATAACTGATGTATACTAATTGGAATCTTATATCCCTAGAAATACATAACCAAGATCCTAGATTTTGCTATGTCAAGAGATATGGAGATAAAGGATTCAATGAATTCACAGGATGGAAGGACTATTCTACTTAGAAGTCACATTCTTGAAGAAGGAGGCACCTGGTTTGAGGGCTTAAACATAGTTACCCTTTAGACATAGAAGGTTGAACATTCCAAAGTGACCCTGCACAGGTATCAAGAAGGCAAGTCCCAGGGTCAGAATGCAAAATGGCAAGGGGTTTATGTACCTGGAGCCCAAGGCAGACACAGATTGCTGGCTGCCTTCATTCTGGGTTGTGGAGGTTCCCTGTCCACTGTAGACACTGTGAGGCACTGAAGGCCTCTTAGCAGATTCCTGTGCTAACCACCATAGAGAGATACTACAAAGAATAATTAATCTGGCAGCACTACACATAAGCAAGGAAATTTGTAAGTCTCTTGTAGATGCATAGGAAGCATGAACAATCTCATCTAGGCCATCTCAAGAGCCTTACCCATTTTATTAAAGAATTTGAATACATAGTTTTAAGTAAGAGGAACATAACAAACAATTTCGTGTATTTTTGTTTCAAACCATGCGCATGCACATTTATGCTAGGTATCATTTTGGATATATACCCAGAATTAGTTTTAACTCAATCACAGGATTAACGCTACTTGGTAATGTTCCAAAACGATGATATAGAAAATTCAGACTTCCAAAATTATGCTTGTCACATACACACAGGCCACCCACACATTCTCTTTCTTCTCACTCCTTTTTTTCCTGTCCGCTGGCTTTTAAATTCTCTTTTCTCCTCTTTATCTTTACCCTTCTTTTTCTCCCTCATTCTCTCTGTAGTCACCCGGGTTTGGCATTATCTCTAATAATCGGAAACATTAACAGAAAGCATCCTATCATTTTCTAAATGTACACTCATCATGGTTATGTGAAATAAAAGATAATGACCGTTTGGCAGAAATATGTAAATATCTTATCCTTGTCCGAATACAGTCTTGTACCATTAGTTCATACTGTATTACTCTTAATTTCTCATTAAACATATGCTTCAATAAGTAATAATAATCTAACTTACTATATTGTGACAGAGAGTGCAGTGTGGAGGAAGTAGAGATCCATAAGCCATTTGGTGGTCCCATTTCAAACAATGATTACTGGCAACATTTTACTGGAATTCAGCTGAATGGCAACAGTCCAATGGTTATACTACAGATTTCAAATACACACAATGTAACAGTTTCATGCCTTGTGTAATCATTATAATGTATCTCAATGTCTTAAACAATAGACAGAATGCTGTGCTAATTATTCTGTTCCTAATGGTCATGAGATGTATTATTTATCACAAATGAGCAAACATGCTATGCAACATTTTAAAAAATTTCCACCATGTTAATAACACAAAGACATCTGTCCCCTTTTAATTCTGGAAATTTGAAAGCAGAATCCACTTTACTAGAGCAAAGCCACTCATAATATATTAGAAAGAAACAAATTTTCAGAGATGAATGTAAAGGATCCTGTACAGATTAGCCCAGGGCTTTCTAGGTAAATGGGAACAATTAAATTCCCTCTGAATGCAATTCCATAGGAATGATCAACACCAAACATCAGCATCCATATCTTAGAAAGGTATTAATGAAAACCAAAAACTGCAAGAACTTCTGCATGACAGTAACATTACAGAGCCATGGGCACCCAAGAGAAACTGGTCCATCCTCAATCACTTACTACCTCTCACACATAGGAAGTCTGGTGATTCATGGCTGAGCAACAGGGTTCATTTGAAAAAATGTATCATCATTTGTTCTTCTGTGAATATCATAAAGTGTAATTATACAAACCTAGATGGTAGAGGTCTGAAACTGGATAGGGCCTCCTGATGCAATCAAGAGACACACAGTAAACTTGAGATTCATGGAGTGTCACAGTATTTATAGCAAATTCAGGGCATACTGTAAAACAATGGTAAAGCATATAGTATATAAACTGGTAACAATTATTTACTTTCATTATCAAGGTTTACGTATTATACCTAATTGTGCTATACTTTTATACTAAGGACAGCACAGTATCATACCAGCATCACCACAAACAGGCAAATAATGAATTCCACTATGATGTTACAATGTCTGTCATAACCAGGATGTCACTAAGGAATGAGATTTGTTCAGCCCCATTATGACCTTATAAGAGCACCATTGCATACATTGTCTTCGGATGACTGAAATGTCATCATGTGGCACATAACTCCAGATAACAGTATGTTGATATTACATGATATCCTTAAATTTCAAGGCACAAGACTGCCAACACAACAAATTAAATGAAGAGTCTTTCCATGAAAACATAGTTTCAAGAAGCAAAAACCCAAACACCAGGGCTTGAGGTGGTGCTACACACGATGCGGCAATGCCTTCAAAGTAAAAACCATAATATGTGAGGAACCAAGTGAGCAGACTGAGGAAAATCATGGAACCTAGGAAAGGGTAACATAGGAAAGTGATTATCACAGTAAAGGAATAGATTTTTCTATATGAAATATGAGAAAACTTGAGAAAAATACTTTTGGAGTTACCTTCTTTCATTTCTTAAACACATTTGTTGTGTACTAACATAATATCATTTGACAGTCATTAAGTAATCATATTGTTTCTTTGAAGCATAAAAAGTAGGGATGAAGAACAAATGCTGGCATTGCATGAAAAATATCCCAGGTAAAATGAAAAATGCTATGTTAAATATTAGGAAAAATATCAAAAGTGGAATGAAATCATCATAAAGTTCATTCAGAAGATGAACACATAAAATACTGAAAGAATGGTGCAATTGGAAGACATACCCCAACGACCAAATTCACATAAGAAGGGAGAACAGGGGCTGGAGTGGTGGCTCAGTGGTTACTGCACTCGCCAAGCATGCACAAGTACAAGGGTTCAAACCCCAGCACCACGTACACAACTAACTGTCAGAGCAATGAAAGCCATGTGAAAAACTCAATAAAAAAATGATTCTCTTTCTCTCTCACTGTCCTCTCTCTTAAAAAAAAATTAAGAAAGGAGAACAATTTCACATCTGAAAAGAGATCAAAATAAAGCAAGAACAGTTGTCACAAACTGGTATCGACATTTTGACACAGGATTCAAGAGTTACTAAAAAAATAAATAATAACAATGATAATAAGATTTATAAAAAGCATTAACTAAATCTCATTAAATCACAGCACTTATTTTTCAGTCAATATTTTAAGATACTAGAAGTGTACAAAAACCAAAAATTAAATTAAAACAGTCCACTCTTTAGAGAAAGGGAAAAAAAAACCATGACTCAAGAACTAAACAGCCAACATGTTCTTAATCAATTAATAACATATAAGAGCAAAAGAATGCTATTCTCTCATATGTAAATTCTCTCCAATCATTTCAACATATTATCCTTTAGGCAAAAAGAAAGAAATAATTAGGACCTGGTTCACCTATGTAAGAAAATAAATTAAGAACTCAAGAACTGGAAAGTCAGATTTTAAAAAAGAAGATAAAGCATGAAATCTGTTAAACAGAATTGATTCTCAACAATTTCTTTAACATTATCTTTCAACTTCATAGGTGTCGAAAAGAAGTATTTTGAAATAGGTATGTCAAACATATTATAGCAATTAAAAAACATAAATAGGAAAATGTAATCTTAATAAAAGTGGAGATATTAGGGAGTCATCTAAGAGGAATACATAGTCAACATCAAAGATGATATTCTCAGAATTCTAGACAGTACTCTGCTTTGTGAGTGAAATAATCTTATTATACTGATGTGAATGAAATGAATACAACTTTACAGTACACTTTGGCAATAGA
>PVKS010003257.1:0-106293 GCA_004027875.1 Aplodontia rufa | reverse complement strand
ACTTTATCTTCTTTCCCATCTTCCTCATCCTACATTATATTTAGGTCTAGCATTCCTTACAGATACAGATTTGAAGAAATACTAACGCACACCTTTAGGAATTAACGCTTGGAAGAAATCATGGTGATAGGAAGTGGTATAAATAGCACAAAGTTGCAATCGTCTTGGTTTTCTTTTTTTTTTTTTCTTTTTAAGAAAGGGGACGGTGAGAGGGAGAGGACAAGAGAAGCAATTTTTTAATTTAGTTTTTCACATGACTTTCATTCCTTGGACACTTCATTGTGTACGTGGTGCTGGGGTTTGAACTCACATACTCGCACATGCCAGGCAAGCGCTGTGACCACTGAGCCACCGATCCACCCCCCAGGGGTCTGTTCTTGAGATCTCATTTTTTTGGAGAGAAACTGACATCCAAAAGTTGCTTTGGGCAGCATTGCTTTCATTTGCAATGTAAAGGTGAAGAACACTCTAGGAAGCTCTTCACCAAGGGAAAAAACAATTGCTAGCTGGAAAGACAACCGGTGCAGCTAGAGGCCTGGAGGAAGATAACGGGACAGACGCATGTAGCAGCAGCAGCTGGGTTGCAGGCTCTATGCAGCATGAGGTTCAGGATGAGAGGTAAGACAGGGTTGTCATGCACCACCTGTGTGTTGTAGGGCCACTTACAGCAGTGAGAATATTAAAGAGCTGCAAATAGACAACCATCCATGTCATGGCCTGAGTTAATGTTCTGCCCTCTTCAAATTTGGACTATATTCATTACTTGAGAGGTGGGGTGGTAAGAGCACAGCATAGATTAGTAAGCTGCTTGCCACAGTCTAATATTTTTAGATGCAAAGGATTTTACTAAGCTTTAGGCTGCTCCTTGAGCTTTATTAATAAAAGGGGAAATTCTGAGTATTAATTCAGTTCTCAAGTTGCTGAAGATACATTTCTAGCTTGCCACATCCACCTCTCTTGTTTTGTTTTATTTTTTATCTAAAAATCTGCAAATGTTATTGCAGTTCCCTCCCCCACCTTTACCTCCCACGTAGGTAGTGTCTGGGAACATACCCAGAACCTTTTGTAAAAAGATGAACAAGGGAGGGAATCATAACTGCGTAAGAGGAGTGAGCTTCCAAACAGTCTTCCCATGCCAGCAAGTCTGGTGGAGGGAAGGCTGCCTCTGGAGACTGTTAAAGGTGCTGATGGTCTCTTAACTATATTTTTTCCACCACCAAAATAACTTCATGTTGGGTTGAAATTTTTTAATTTGGTGCTGGATTAATCTCTTCAATAAAATTAGCTTTACCAACTACAGAAGTCATATGGACATGTGGGAAATCCTGTCTAAAAGGGCACCTGTTTACCTATGGCTACCTAAATGAGGTTTGTTTGGTTGGTTGCTTGGTTGGTTTGATTCTTTCTTTCTTTCTTTGAAAGGCAGTTGTGCTTTTGACATTTAAGATATTTAAAATTAAAAGTTTTAGGACTTTAGGACCTAAACTAAAAATTCTGCTTTGGATATACAGAGAGAGTTGTTAATCATGTTTTGGTGAAGTATACGTGTTTTAGCTTGAGTCTCTATTACTCATTTATCTTTGAGGCTTGGTTAGTCTTGTACAAAACAGGATTTTAAAAAGTTCACTCACTGTATAACTAGTTATCGAATGCCTTCTTACATGTATAAGACCCTGAGCTGAATGTCAGAATATGTAGCTTTTCCCCCTCAGTGCCATAGAATCTGTCTTTAGACTTAATGAAACAGGCTGTGGACTGCCCGCTCCTTATTTCAGAGTAACCTAAGGAGGGAGAGGGGGAAAAAAAGTTGTCTAGTTAGATATTTAGCAAGATTAAGTTTTAAATGGAAGTACACCAAGGTTTTTCTCTCTGGTCTGCTGTCCAACTGCATTCTGTCCTTTTATTGTTTGTGTGAACCATGGTGATAGGAAGTTGAAAGCATGAGCCTGTATTCCTCTCATTTTTGCTTTATCTCCTGCGGAGTCCCACCAGTTCACTTTCCAGTTCATATTGGTTGTCTTCACCTAGGCTGCACACTGAAGCTTGATTCTTCCCCTAAAGGTTGGCACTACCCCAGCTGAAGGGTGCATGTGACAGAGGAGGACAAGGTTGTACAGCTGATGTGTAGTTCACTGTTCTTGGCTTGAAAGTGGCCATGTTGTTTGCGTTATGCAGGGAAGATTTTAATCTGTTAATAGTGTACATGTGCAGCAATATTTGCTAAAGACTTGGCTTAATGGATTCTCCATGGGAACCTTTAAAGAGTTAGATTATAAGGAGAATCTTAATTCAGTTTCTCAAACCATCCTGCTTATTTCAGAAAAAATGAAGAGTTTTTTTTTTTTAGATTTTGAAGAAAGAGTTCCTCAGAGTTTAAACAGGAATTCAGGGGAGAGGTTTAAACCACATAATGTAAGTCAGTATTTTCATACTTTAGAGACATCCATTAATTTACCTGTAAATTATATTCATTACAAGCTATTTATTAAAGCCAGTCTTCCAACTATTCTTCAAATAGTCACCTAGTTCTGATTTATTTAATTGACGGAAGTTTGTAACTCAGTTTACCAAGTCATTATTTTCTCCTTCAAACTCATCTCTCCCTCATCAGTATATTCTGGTATTTTAATTTTGTACTGATTATAGAAGGTTCTAGAGATATTACATTGACTTTTTGAAGTATAGACACAGGATTGGGCTCTGAGTATTGGCAGCCCATCACCATTTCTTGGCATCTTTTCGTAATTCTTACAAAAGAAAGACCACTGCCAACTTCACATTAAGAATGTGCTACAAGACAGTGTTCTGATTAAAAAAAGGAAGTACTACGAGATTCTATCTGTCCTCTGATAGAATTGAGAAGAATGGTAAAGAGTTTCATGTGCCAAGGTTATAAGACAAAAGAAAACAGTGGAGAGAGGGAGGAATAAAGTTGGACGAATACTAAAGAAACTTGAAACAAATGAGAAAGGGCAGTAATTGGCATTTTCTTTTTTTAAGAGAGAAGGACAGAGAGAAAGAGAAAGAGAATCAATTTTTATTGAGTTTTTCACATGGCTTTCGTTACTCTGACACTTAAGTTGTGTACATGGTCCTGGGGTTTGAATCTGTGTACTTGCACATGCTGGGCAAGTGCCGTAACTGCCAAGTCACCACTCCAGCCCCCGTAATTGGCATTTTGGGAGAAATCAGAGAGTAGTAGTCTCAGTCCTCTTTGATTTCTGGTGGGAGAGTTCAGTAAGAAACCTTTAGTAACATGGATGGCTTAGAATTCTCAGATGCAGAGATTATTGTAGACTGTCCTTATTTTAGGTTTTCTCATTTGTCTTTCTCTTACAGCAAATCCAGTTTGCTGATGACATGCAGGAGTTCACCAAGTTCCCTACAAAGACTGGCCGAAGATCTTTGTCTCGTTCCATCTCACAGTCCTCCACTGACAGTTACAGTTCAGGTAGATGTGAACTTCATGTTCTCTCTGATCTTTTCCCCGTTCACTACCCAGTACTCTTCACTTAACTAGACTCTGGAAAATACTTCATATCAAGACTATCTTTCAACTGTTAATTAGTGATTAAGCAACGGGAATATGTCCAGCCAGGCTTGTAGCTAGGGAAGTTTTTGTCATCTCTAGAGTTTCTTCCGCCTGGCTGTCTCGGTGTGTGGTCTGTGGCCAGTGCCTGGTTGGTAGTACTGGGCTGATTCCGATTCCCACATTTGTCCACCCGCATTTCAAAGAGAGGGAATCAATGGTATTTTGGCTGACAGAACTGGCCTTGAAAAGAACTATGCTTGGAAGAACAACTTCTTTGTATAAAATGTACCCTATCACCTACCAAGACTGCTTAAATTATAATAACAATTAGTTTTTCCTCTCTTTTTATTTACTAAGTTACCTTTATGTTGAAGTGTATTTCCTTGTTAACTTCTAGAGAGGGAGAAATACAAACTACTATAAAGTGGCTGCAGCTGTTTCTTTTTAGTTCTCTCCTCCTATCTTAGGCATCTGTAATAAGTAAAGTCTATTGCTGCTGAATTATGCCCTTACCAACTCTAGACAGTGTTAGAAAATGAACATGAAAAAGGATATCAAACCTAGAGTTCCAGAGGAAACATTAGTGGCATATAATCCCTTCATTGTTCAGCTGGAGAATCACAGTTAAAAGATTAAGAGGCTTGCCCAAGGTCACCAGTTGCTATTAATGTCAGCAAAGAGATTTTTACCAAAAGCTATTTATATGTCCTTTGCCAAAATATTGTTTCTTATTAAGAGCTAGGTTGAGCAGTAAGGAATAATTTCTTGAAAAAATCCAAATAATTAAAAACAAATTTACCTCTGCCCCGTGCCACTGATATAACTGTCTATAACCCAGTATAGACAAAGGTAGTTAGCCAAGAACAAATGGAGGTATATAGGATTAACTGCAGAAATAAGTGAAAATATGGATTCACCAGGGGCACAAGTATGCAAGAAACAGTTCCAGGTATAATGGCTATCATAAGTGGAAAGATCTTGGAGTGAAAGATAAAAACGGTGGTAAGTGACAAGCAGGCTAATTATAGCTAAGATAAAAGGAAAATTAATTTTGAAAGATTGAGTTATAAGAGGAAGAAAGATGGAATGAGTAAAGAAGTCTGCAAGATCGTGATGGGCATATTACATAAATCTTTATGAGCATTTTTAAAACCTTTGGTGGTATTTGTGTTAACTAAAGTTCTGTCCTTCTGGAGCTCCTATGTAGAAGTCAGCAAGAGTTTTGCGGTACTGGCAGGAACAGTGATAAGGAAAACACTTGATTTAGAGAGGAAAGAAGTGAGGAGGGGTAGACGGTGATTGTACGGGCTCTTGCATATCTATCTGAAGGATATATTTAGCTTTTATGTGAAGCTGCTTTTTAAAGTTGATCATCTTGACAGACTTTCCCAAGGCTGGCAATAGAACCAGATCTGATCACCTTCTGTGTCATTTCTTTCCCTCTCTGTATTCCCTGAGCACAGTCTAGTGTAAAATCCCTTGAAAGCTTCTCTTATTATTTTCTTCTGTATCAGTGATTTTCCATCAGCAGCCCCAGGGCACCTGTTGGAAATGCCAGTCATTGGGTACTTCATGAGACCTACAAAGTAGGAAATTTTGGCCATGGGGCCTAGCAATCTGTGGAGGGATATATGCCGCTAATGTTTCCTCTAGAAACAAAGAGTATGTAATTCTGATAGATGCTTAAGTGTTAGAACCAGTTATCAATAGAAATGGCATTCCTTATTTCCCCTAAATTATTCTTCCATTTTTGCCAGTATGATCCCAATCTGGAGACCTCTGTTATTACCTAGGATTTCTGCAGGTGGTACAGGATTAGGATCAGTGGTTCCTTATCACAGGCACTAGTGACAGACTAATGACAGAGTCTTGTCAGGGTGGGTAAAAGAACCGCCGCACTGTGAGATCCACAACCGTTTCATTCACACCAGCTATTAGATGTTGGAAGAGTAGATCTGAGAGTGATGTAAAGAGGAGAGCCAATTAATAATGTTCGCTTCACTTAAATGACAGTCCCTTGGGGGCCGCACTCTGTGGAGTTGGGGCCATTGAGGTTTTTCTGCTCTTGTTTCTTTCTTTACTGGGTCTAGCTGCATCTTACACAGATAGCTCTGATGATGAGGTTTCCCCTCGGGAGAAGCAGCAAACCAACTCCAAGGGCAGCAGCAATTTCTGTGTGAAGAACATCAAGCAGGCAGAATTTGGACGCCGAGAGATTGAGATTGCAGAGCAAGGTAAAGAAAGGGAGTGGGTAGAGGACAGAAGCAACCCTATTGCTGGTCATCAGGATCCACAGACCACTTAAAGCTTACAAGCTTGCTTGAAAAATATCCTGGGAAAAGACAGTTTCCTGGATTTTTGGGTAAACACTTCTCTCTCTATGGAGCTTGAGCCTCTGGATTCTTGCTTTTCCTAGTCTCAGCATGTGGTGATTACACAGAATAGTTTCTATTTTCCTCCCCTATGACACCATATTCAAAGATCTACAATGGAGTGTCAGCATGTCCTGGAGCACTACAAACTGGTTAGTTGTGTGGGATCTTACTATAGCTGCCAATCCCAGAGACCCAGATTTCTCAGGAACAGCTCATGTGAGAGGGTTCTAAGCTAAGGATATGGTGGCCTAAGGTCCTGAGCATCCTCTACTGGAGCAGAGTAAAAGTTAGTTTACTTAGTTTCTCTTCCCTGCTCCACTCCCAGGAAGATCTCTACTCTTTGTTGTTTTCACATTGAAGCCGTGTGCTATACTGAGAGCAGGATAGAGGAACCCAAACAGATCGACAAGATAGGGTAGGACAGCAGAGCAGAACAGATGCACATGGCTTCTGCTAAGGTACACTCATTCTTCTGGGTCTGTTGATCTACCTGAAGACCTTTAGCCAGTTCCATAACTACCTCTCTCCCAAATGTCTGATGAGACTTGCCCTCCATTTTAGTTACTTTTGAGAATGTATTTAATTCTCTGTTCAACCCTCTGCATATAAAGCAGAAGCAGCAGAGGAAGAGAGAATGCCATGACAACTCCCCACTGTTATTCTGTTGGCAAAGCTGCCAGTCATCAAGGAAATATGCCTAGAGTTCTCTCTGCCTCACCTTACCATATCTCAGCAGACCCAGACCAGCTGTAGATGTGGCTGAGCAGGAATGAATGGTACTGCTAGTGTAGACCTGGCTCAAATCCTCTGTTCTTTCACAGACATGTCTGCTCTGATTTCACTCAGGAAACGTGCTCAGGGGGAGAAGCCCTTGGCTGGTGCTAAAATAGTGGGCTGTACTCACATCACGGCCCAGACAGCGGTGAGTTGAAAGAAAATAGAGGGACTTCTGATGGGGGAAAGAAAGAAACAGATTTTTATGTAACTTGCTTTTCCTCCCCTAACCAGCCAACCTCCAAATGCTAACTATTAGATGGGACCTGTACTGTGAGGGGTTTGAATGTGTAAACCCATTTTTAGCAAACTTGACTTAGGAAGATCTAAAATAGCATTGTTTCAAAAATTCTACTACGGGAGCTGGAGTGGTGGCTCGATGGTTATGGCACTTGCCTCACATGCACTAGTACGCGGGTTCGAACTCCAACACCATGTACACAGCTGTTAGAGCAATAAAAGCCACATGTAAAGCTGAATAAAATTGGCTCTCTCTTTCTCGCTCTCTTTCTCTCTCTCTGTCAGTCTCTCCTTTAAAAAAAAAAAAATGCTGTTAAGACTTTTTAAGTTGGGTGCAGGGGCATGCCTACCAACCCAGCAACTCAAGAGACTGAGGCAAAAGGATTGCAAGTTCAAGTCCAGTCTCAGCAACTTAGCCAGACCCTGTCCTCAAAACAAAAAGGTCTGGGAGTGTAGCTCAGTAGTAAAGGACCCCTAGGTTCAATCCCCTTTACAAAAAAAAAAAAAAAAAAGACTTAGGAACATATCCTGCCACCAATGGCTGTATTACACTCTGGGGACTTTCCAGTGTAGCCCCTGTTAATGCAGAGTTATGGGTATTGTGTTCTTACTGGTGTTTGCTTTCTGCTTCTGGGTAGCCCTCCTCTTCCTCACCCTATCTTCCTATACATTTATACAGGTATTGATTGAGACTCTTTGTGCCCTGGGGGCTCAGTGCCGCTGGTCTGCTTGCAACATCTACTCGACTCAGAATGAAGTTGCTGCAGCACTGGCTGAGGCTGGTGAGTTCAGCTTTTTTCACCAACTTTGCCTCAAATTAATCTAAACAAGTTTTATATCAAAATTGTTATTGCAGTGTCATATATGTCTAGGGACTGCAAAATTTGGGCAATAATAAAAACCTCAATAGGAAGAAAATGGATAATAAAATCAAGTTTGGTATCCATGATGGAATATTACATAGTCGTTAAAATTGGAACAGGGGCTGGAACAGTAAGTAGCTCAGTGGTTACCATACTTGCCTGGCATGCATGAGGACAGGGGTTTGAACCCCAGCACCACATACACAACAAAGGGGCAGAGCAGTGAAAGCCACATGAAAAACTAAATAAAATTGACTCTCTTTCTCTCACTGTCTCTCTCTCTCTCTTTTAAAAAAAAATTAAATAATCTTCAGGGGTTAGAGTGGTGGCTAAGCGGTTCCCGTGCTTGCTTGGCATGCACAAGGACACGCATTTGAACCCCAACACTGTATACACAAGGAAGTCTTGGAGCAATGGAATCCACACGAAAAACTAAATAAAATTGATCCTCTCTCTCTCTCTCTCTCTCTCTCTCTCTCTCACTGTTCCTCTCTCTTTAAAATAATAATAATAATAATAATAATAATAGTAATCTGCAGGGATGGAGCAGTGTGGCTCAGCAGTATCATGCTTGCCTGGCATGCGTGGGGACCCAGTTTTGAACCCTGCCACCACATGCACAACTAAGTGTCAGAGTAACAAAAACCAGATGAAAAACTAAATAAAACTGATTCTTTCTCTCACTCTCCCTGTCTCTCTCTTTAAAAATAATAATAATAATAGTCTTCAGAAATAATCTTAAGGACTTCCAGGAAATGCCCAATTCCAATGTTAAATGAATAAGGAAGATTACTAAACTGTTTGAGATCAGCTGATCTCTTTTCACCTACAAGTAAGCAGTGCTTTTTACATTGATAGTTCAGTTGATTATTTGGTATTCAGTATTTCACAGAAGCTGAGCACAGTGAGCTATGCCTGTAATCCCAGCAACTCAAGAAACTGAGAAAGGCTTCAAGTTCCAGGCCAGCCTCAGCAACTTAGTGAGACCCAATCTCAAAAAATAAGACTGGGAATGTGGTTCAGTGGTAAAACACTCCTGGCTTCAATACCCCCAGTACAATACACCCACCAAAAAAAAAAAAATTACTGAAAATATATGGATTACTAGTAAGTTTAAAAATTAAACATAAAATAATGTTAAAATGTTGAAAATAAAATCATCATTAAGTTTTTTTGAGGATCTCCTTTCTAAGATCTTTTAACTTTATAATACTTTCGTTTTTCTTGTTTATTCTTTTTTTGGTAAGTGTTTATTAGAGAAATTTTAGGAAGTTCACACACAAAAAACAAATTCACAATCCCATCGCCTGAGACATTCGACCAATTTTTCCTTTTTTTTCTATTTTGATGAAATAAATTTTAGTATGTATACAGTTTTATAACCTAAATATAACATTTTCAGAAGTAGTTTTGATATTACTGAAAACTTCACAGCATTTATAATACTCATTCATATGTCCATGTGGTTTTACTTCATTACTTTCTTTTAATATTGAGCATTTGGGTTGTTTATAAAGATGTTTGCTAATATAAATAATGCTCCAAAGAATAAGTTTGTATTGATTCCCACTTCATTTTATCTTCTTAGAATAGAATTCTAAGTATAAAATTGGCCCAAAGAGAATAACATTCTATAATTCTAAATTTTTTTTTAAATCTCTTAATTTTGGGGGGCTAGAGGATGTGGGTTTGAACCCTAGCACCACATGCGCAAGGGAGTGTCAGAGCAACTAAAGTCACATGAAAAACTAAATAAAATTGGCTCTCTCTCTCTTTTTAAAACAAAACTGAATTTTTAAATCAATTTTTTAACTAAAAGTACTATTTTGACTTTGATGGTTTACTCTCTTTCCCTCTCCAGAATAGGTTCTTTTGCCTTTTTCTCTTCATATAAATTTCAGAAATTGATAATGGTATAGGATGCTCCCCAAAAGAAGAATTAGCTGATTTTATCCTTCTCTGTAGGAGTTGCAGTGTTCGCTTGGAAGGGCGAGTCAGAAGATGACTTCTGGTGGTGTATTGACCGCTGTGTGAACATGGATGGGTGGCAGGCCAACATGGTAATAATGCATGCTTATCTCACGCTTCTGCCTATAGATTTCTTTCTTTTTTTTTTTTTTTTTTTCCCTCAAAAGCATGGTTCCCTAAACATGTTTTGGATGTTTGGTCTTATGCACTGACTTTGTTACTAAAGTGTTTGAATTTAATAGCTATGCAGAATGGGTTTGAGAAGCACAAGGCCCTGGGTTCAATCCCCAGCACCAAAAGAAAGAAAGAATGTGTCTGAGTACTGAATGGAAAGGTGGGGGAAGGGCAAGTCTAGCTCAAACACATGACTCAAACATGGCAGAACAAAATAGAAGGAAGTGATTGGTCCCTCTTTGTAGGATTCTGGTTCTTTCCTTTCTGCCCCAACTCTTCTTTTGCATTTAAAGGGGCTGTGTATTTCAAGACTGGACTAAAAATCTGTGATTAGTCTAATACTCTTCACTGTAGCCTAGAAAAAACCTAGGAATCCTTTTAACCATTTTGCACCAACAAATTTGACTCTATTTCCACTGTCTAAGCCTGCTGTACAGAGCTCTAAGAAGTGCTCTTCCAAAACATATAGGGCTCTCTTACTAGTACAGAAAGTGGGCTCAAAGTTCCCCCTAGCTCTAGCAGCCTGAATGCCCATAGAAGTCTTCTGGCTGTTCTGTAGATCCTGGATGATGGGGGAGACTTAACCCACTGGGTTTATAAGAAGTATCCAAACGTGTTTAAGAAGATCCGAGGCATTGTGGAAGAGAGCGTGACTGGTGTGCACAGGTAACAGATTCTGGAGTAGCTGCCCCTTGTGTCCTTGCCTCAGCAAATTCTTCTGGTATCTGTTAGGCTTTAGGACTGTGTTTCAGACTTGTATTAACTAATGGGAGTATCCTCATTAGATAAAACTGAATATTCACTTTCAAAAAATCAAGGTGACTCTAGAAGGAAGATATTCCAGGTTCTAGTTCAAACGTTTTTCTCTCCCATTTAATTCATTGAGTAATTCTCAAATAATGTTTGGGGGAAGCGAGTAGGGGGTGAATGTATCTTGAAAAATTGTAATCAATATTGTATTGCATATTTTACATTTGAAATATCAGGGAGAAAAACCCTACTGTAAAACTGCCAAATATTCTGTACTTGTTGGAAATACCTAAAAGATCGGAAAGCGTTTCTCAGTTGGGGGCACATTGCACGTCCTTGCTTACACACACAGGAAAATATATCAGAATCGTTGTAATCTTTGTTTATCAGAATTAGGCATGGGTTTTTAAAGTTGGAGAAATGTTAAACTAAGGATGTAATGTGCCCGTTATGGAAGGGAAGTAAATTTCTTCAATGGAAATGTTTTTAATTTTCCTTCCAAAATTAATGGGTGGAGGGAGAAGAAAATGAAAAGACGTGAGGACAGATGTCAAGGAAATAATCATGTTTACTGATATTTTGGGGCAATAAATAAGACTGGGGAGGGTACCTTGAGACTTAAAGGCAGGCAGATTTTGCCATGTATTGTGTTTTACCAGCTAACTCGTTTTTTGTTTGTTTTTGTGGCCTCTTCTCCCTTTAGGCTATATCAGCTCTCCAAAGCTGGGAAGCTCTGTGTTCCTGCCATGAATGTCAACGATTCTGTTACCAAACAGAAGTTTGATAATTTGTACTGCTGCCGAGAGTCCATTTTGGATGGGTAGGTTGATATGTATATATATCACACTTAAGGGAAGAGATCTGAATTGGGTTGCAGCATTAGTCTGATGTATCACTGCAGTCTTGCTACCTGATCTTCCTTGCCTTACAAAGTTTTGTAGAGGGGCCCATTTCATATGAGCTCAGCCAGCTTCCCATTGAAGTTCTCGTGAGCATTGCCCCACACTTTTAACTTTGTGCAGAGGGATGGAGTTGAGCTAATAATGTTTGAGTTGAGCCCTTGTCTGTTTCCACAGCCTGAAGAGGACCACAGATGTGATGTTTGGTGGGAAACAAGTGGTGGTGTGTGGCTATGGTGAGGTAAATAGCTGGGCCTCAGTGTCTGTCTTTTCATAGACTTACTAGAAATAGTGGGTGAAGGAGACTTGTGCTGTTAGTTGAGTCACTGAGGCAGGGGTCAAAACACATTTTAGATCATGTATATCAAAGCAGTAGCAAAAGTCCTTTATTCAGATTCATGAATATACATACAGAATCAAGTTTGTCTTGTGAAATAAAATGCCATTATCATTACCTCCATTGTAATAATACCTCTTATGAGATGTAATTCAAGTGAATATGTAGCATTTTTAGCCCCACTGGTGACTTGCGGTAAAATGAAGGGTGGAATCTGAAGTGGCATATAATTGACCATCTATCTCTAAGCCAGAATAGATTGTAGGAGATTTTATTGTCTTTAGCAGTGACCCACTGAAGTTCCTGAGCTGCTAGACTGTCCTTCAGTTGACACATAGCAAACAGGAGTTATCAGTATTTTTGTTTTTGTTTTGCTTTTGTTTTTGGTGGTGCTAGGGATTGAACCTAGGGCTTCTGGCATGCTAGGCAAGTGCTTTACTACTGAGCTACATCCCTAGCCCATTTCACGTTTTTCTGGAATATGAAATTAGAGGTAATGTAACGGGACTTGGGATGTAGCTCAGAAGTAGAGTGTTTGCCAACATGCCAGAGGCCCAGAGTTCAATCCACAGCACCACCAAAAAAAAAAAAAAAAAAAAACAAGAATAAATTTGCAGATAATTACTTTTGCTTGGTCTTGTTTCCCTAATAGTAACAGTTATCCAAAGCCCCTCACCCTTGCTATGACATGTCTGCTCATTATGTCTTTAACTGAGGTTCACAACATGATCTGGGTCTGTTTCTACTCCGCTTAAGGTTGGAGCCTCCTTATAAGTGCTCACTAGATGATTGGTGATTTCAGGAAGGTTAATTCCTATCTCCCGAAGACCCTGCCTGCCCCAGTGTCTCTGTTTAATGTCCCTGGCAACCTGACCTTTCTTGTGTTCCGCAGGTAGGAAAGGGCTGCTGTGCTGCTCTCAAGGCCCTTGGTGCAATCGTCTACATCACAGAAATCGACCCCATCTGTGCTCTGCAGGCCTGGTAAGAATGGAGTGATGATGATCCATTGGATCTACTCCAGATACTTTATATTTCTTAGAGTTCATGATTGATTCTGTTAATCATCTTTTGCAGAAATTCCCCAGGGGAAGAGAGGACTAGGATTGCTCTGTTCCCTTCCTTCTAATCCTTGGGCTCTTTTAGAGCCTCTTGGCCTTTTCTCTTCCTGGATGGAGTACTGGGGCTCTGAAGAGGCCAGCGTGTGTAGTTTAGCACAGCGTATCATTTACCATCCCTGGGAGGTAGCACCAGCTGTGACTTCAGAAGGAGATTTTGTGATCAGCTTCCTTCCCACTGCCTCCTTGCATTGCTCATTGTGTTTCTTCCTTTTCTTCCAGCATGGATGGGTTCAGGGTGGTGAAGTTAAATGAAGTCATCCGGCAAGTTGATGTTGTAATAACTTGCACAGGTATGTATCAATGCTTTGGTTCACATGGAAGAGTGTTAACTCCAAGGCTAAATCTTGAAAGTGACCTGACTGGCCTTCAGACACAGTCAGTGAGACCTGTGCTTAGTATGACATCTCCAAACTGGAGGAAGTTATCAGAACAGTAATTGTATTTTCCAGACGAAGGAGGCTTTTTCCGTAATAACTTTCTGTACTGCTTGCTCTTAAAGTCAAATAAGTTGAAGGAGCTGCTGTGCACTTTTTTCTCACAACATGTATAAGGACTTTAATGTCAGCAAACGACTTCTCTCCCTTGTTTCAACTGAAAAACAATCAGTACCTTTGTTGCCTGCATCTCTTCCCTAAGCCACCCATCTTTGCTTTCAGGAAATAAGAATGTAGTGACACGGGAACACTTGGATCGCATGAAAAACAGTTGCATTGTATGCAATATGGGCCACTCCAATACGGAAATCGATGTGGTGAGCCTTCTCTCAGTTTTCGCTAGGTCTTTCTTCTCTGCCTTCTGTTGCAGTCGTGGTCAGCTGTGCCTTCTTCCTTGCAGACCAGCCTCCGCACTCCGGAGCTGACGTGGGAGCGAGTACGTTCTCAGGTGGACCATGTCATCTGGCCAGATGGCAAACGTGTTGTCCTCCTGGCAGAGGTACACACACAGAAGACTGATGAACAAGTAACCTAGTTAGATCCACAGGGTGAGGGTGGCAGGGAAAAAATTTTTGACCTGTGTTTCCCTGTATTCTGCCCTTGGATATTTCTCAATTGGACAGTCCCTCAAATAGAAGCATCCAGGGACATCTACTTTTGCCTAAGTTAACATACAGTTTCCTGACCATAGCTGATTTTCAACTTTTTGCACTCAGGTGGATTTGCAGAAAATAGAGTCCTAATCTGTAACTCTTAATTCTTCCTCTTCCAGCTAAGTAGGGAGGGGTATCAAGTCCTTTCCTGCATTTGCTTGACTTGTATGCCATGGGGTTCTGAGAGGGGCAGCAGCTCATTCAGGGCTCTGTTACTTTTCCAGGGTCGTCTGCTCAATCTGAGCTGTTCCACAGTTCCCACCTTTGTTCTGTCCATCACAGCCACCACACAGGTATGTGTGAACATGGGCGAGAAGATGCCTGCTTTTCCTGCACTGAGACTTGTGGAACTGGGGCATAGATTAGAATTCTGCTGAGAGTGTGTTGTGCTCTGCCCTGCTCTCTTTTTTCCTACGTCATACATTGTTGACTTCAGCTTTCTCGTGTATAGAAGAGTCATTAGTAAGTTTGTGTCTCTGTAATATCTGGTCAGTTGAGAATACAGTGTTCTAGCTTAGTTAGATTTAGTGTGTTCTTTTGTCGGGAACTAAACAAAACCACCAGCAAACCCTCTAATGATGTACTTGAGCCTTTATTGCAGGTGGACTCCTAGGTGCTCTCATAATGCCAGATCACTGTAACATCCTAAGGCCTGTTAAACCTACTTTTATTTTTACTTTCCTGTCTAAAAAGTGTTTTTGTTTCTGGCCCTCTTTTCCTACCTTAGGCTTTGGCACTGATAGAACTCTATAATGCTCCTGAGGGACGATACAAACAGGATGTGTACTTGCTTCCTAAGAAGATGGGTGAGTGAAAAACAGTGAATCCTGCACAGATCCCTGGAGAGCTGCATGATTTGATAAAATAATTAGCATGAAGAGCACTAGACTTAGAGTCAGAGTTCCAGTTCCTCTTCTAGTATATACTATTTGTTTGACTTCAGGAGAAATTCTAATCCCCATAAGCCTCCATTTCTTGATCAGTAAAGTGAGACTAATGTGATTGGAGATTTATAGAATTGCAGAATTGTAGAAAGAATTGCAGCTAATGAGTAACAGTGGTTAGCACAACAGTTTAAGGTCGGTGCTTTTACTCTCAAGTAGCCTTATGCAGTTCAGTAAACTTCCCAGCACAACCGAGTGTAATCTGGAACCAAAATGAAAGAAACAGAAGCAAATTTGATGGTCCATCCTCTGTCTTGGTTTGCAAGTTACGTTCTATCCAACTTCGTTTCATTGCAGAGGACAGCCCATGCTTAGCTCATGTGACATAATGTGACATCTCAAATCCTTCACCTTTCCTGCACAGTAATGCCCACCTCTTAGTGGCCAGCCCAAATACCAGACTTAAAGCTAAAAAATTTCTTGCTCTGGTCCCCTCCAACAGCTTACCTCAGATTGGTTTTACAAAAATACATATTCATAAAAAGTCAGGGAAGCTTATCTATGAAAAGGTAGCAAATTTGCACCAGCTACCTTAGAAATCCATGATCCTAAGATCTGAGGCCCTCACAGATCTTTTCTTAAATAAATGTTAATGACACAGTCTCTTTTGAGTTTACTGGAGTCCACTTTGATTTGTAATCTGACTATAATTTAATCCAAGAAGAGGGGAGTAATGTGTGATATGTTGGCTGCTGAGATGAAGCCAAACCTTTGGCAGAGGGCAGAAAGATATGTCAACCCATTTTGTCTTAGTAATTGACTTTCTAAATATATTTTGGAGGTATTAAGGAGTACCCTGCCACAAACGTAGCTTTGAGGGTTTTTTAAATTAAGCCAATGTTTCAAGTTGTAGATTCTTTCAAAGTTATTCCAGCCCTGTCCTCTTCCTCAAAAAGCTTCAGATGAAAGCAGAGGGAAAGTATGCCCTTGAAGCACATTTGACAAGGAGTCTGCCCCTGCCATTTCCTCTTCCTAGAT
This sequence comes from Aplodontia rufa, assembly GCA_004027875.1. Lineage (NCBI taxonomy): Eukaryota > Metazoa > Chordata > Mammalia > Rodentia > Aplodontiidae > Aplodontia > Aplodontia rufa. The sequence goes on along the minus strand of PVKS010003257.1, from coordinate 90,254 downwards.
GAGTACGTTGCCAGCTTGCACCTGCCATCATTTGATGCCCACCTGACAGAGCTGACAGATGACCAAGCAAAATATCTGGGACTCAATAAAAATGGGCCATTCAAACCTAATTATTACAGGTAATTTGGGGGAAAGCAATGAAAAGCTCTTTTCCCCAATATTAAATCAACCAGCCTAGCCAACTTTCTCCAGTAAAGATCAGGTGCTATACCTGATTTTGAGGAGTTTAAGAACTCTGCTCCAAATTAATAAAGTCAGGGTAGACATGTAGCTCCGTGATAGAATGCTTGCCAAACCTTCCTGAGGCCCTGGGTTCAGTTCCAGGGCTGGGGGATTAAGAAGGGAAGCAGAGAAATTATGTATCTAATGATAGATGTAAAGAAATAAACATACTCCGAATTGGTGCAGATTGGGTCTCACTCCAAAGATTGATACGATGAGGCTGAGGCAGAGTTGTAGTCAAAGTTGAAAACCATTGGCTTATTTTATTGGGGAGTAGGAAGTAACAGCAGAAATGGCATTGCCAGAGTCCAAGTAGACAAACATCATCATGTCAAGGACAGATGATGCCCTGGCTATTGGCTGCAGGAATCCTCACCCAGAACCAGGGAGGGACCCTGAAGAAGTTGCTCTATTTCACATTCTTTTCTTAAAACTCTCATATGGAATAGGGTGTGGTGGTACACACATTATCACAGCAACTTAGCAAGACCCTGTCTCAAAATATAATTTAAGGAGGACTGGGCGTGTAGCCCAGTGGTAAAGTGTAAGGCCCTGATTTCAATCCTCAGTACCAGAGAGCGGGGGATACCTCATATGAAGGATATAAATATTAACCAGTCAATCTCTTTCTTTACAGATACTAATGGACCATATTACCGACAACCAGTCCACATGAACCACACAACTCTGAAAGAAATATTTTTTAAAATAACTTTTTTTTTCTTTTTATTCCTTTCCTCTTGATTTTTTTTTCTATAATTTCACTCTTGTTCTCTCATCTCATTATCCAAGTTCTGCAGACTACACAAGAACTTGCTTCATGGCTCTTTAGATGAAACTGAGGTTCAAGGTTCCTCACTCTAGTCACTAAAGAAGAATTTTACTCTCCCCACCCAGAAAGGTGATTCTTTCTTTACCATTTCTGGAGATTTGAGTCTTAATTAGGTACCTTATTAACAGGAAATGCCAAGGTACCTGTTATGTGGAACAATCTGCAATGTCTAAATTGCCTTAAAAGAGCCCATTTCGTAGCTGCTGAAATCAGTGCTCTTTTACTTCCTCAGAGGAGCAGGGATGGTACCTACCAGCCAGGTAGGTTAGATGTAGGTGGTGCATGTTAATTTCCCTTAGAAATTCCAAGCCCTGTTTCCTGTGTAAAGGTGGGGTGTCTGGTTCAGAGATGTGTGCCCGTGACTGTTGCTTGTTAAGGTCCAGTAGACCCACTTGGATTTTTAGTACAGCCCTTACTCCACTCCCATCAGACTCTCTCATTTTCCTAGTTTTTAACCAGACTGCATTCTACCAAATCAAATTTTGTCCCTTACCATTTATTTCTGTTGTGGTTTTTTTTCACAATTTTTAGTGCTGACACTGTGGAACTACTTGAGTTAATTTTTACCAACTTTTCTTTTGAACCTTTGGAGCTAAGAGTTCAGAGTTGAGTCTAGAGAAATGCTAATCTCAAACTCTGATGAGTCCCTCTGTTTCTAGCCCCTGTTTATAGCATCAGTGAGCTGGAGCCATAAGCAGATTCTCTCAGCTCCGCCCCATACAGCTTATGCTGAAGGCCAATTTCTTGAGCCATTATTCTGTATAAAGCACTGAGCTCTATCTTTAGGGTTTATCCTTTAAGAGCAAATTTCTGGTTAGCTGTGCTTCTGCAACCTAAAGTATTTAAAGGGAGTAGGTAGATTTGGATGGGAAGAAGAATGATAAATTGGGCTAAGGTGAAATAAATTTTACTCCATATAATTTGTCTGGAACTATAAGCCCTGTATAATGTTAGTTTTACAGAAGTGGTACCAGTTCAGTTTGACACATGCCACAAAAAGTTTATGAGCTGAGATCTTAAAGGGCGGTTTGTAATCAGTTCATCCTGACTCATATTCTGAAAGAATCTCAGAGAGGCTCCCTCAAAGATCAGAGAGATGTTTTCCTGTGCCATGCACCCTGCTTACCAGCATTTCTGCATGGTTAAATGGGCTTTATGCTCATAGGCTTTAAGTATGTAATTATCCAGGATTTTAAATCTTCAACTTGTTCTAGCTTGTGATCCTTCAAAATTGGATCATACATTAGCGCTAGATACTAGAAATTTTCACTACTGTATTTCCACTGATCAGAGAAACAGACATTAAAAACAGTAATATAAGAAAAGAAAGTTTTTACCCTGCAGCTTCCTAGCAGGGTACAATTATCTTGCCAAAATTTTTCCCACTTCCTTTCTCATTTTTCCTCCACCCAGTCCCTTCCTACTCCTTGCCAGCGTGACCCTGCTTTCTTCTCTGTAGATGCTAACAGTTGAAGCCCTTTTTCCTAGGGCTCTTAACAAACCACATCCATTAGGGGAGGTAACCTGGCCAATAGTGTATCCATCAGGTCAGCTCTGCTGGAGGGAAGGGGCCCAGGTCCTGCTGCCCTCTGGTCTGCCCTCTGATCCCATCTCTATTACTGTGTCCATAGGAATAATAGGTAAGGGCTCCGTCTCTGTCAAGCCATGTTACAAAGGACACTGTGGGAAATGTCTGGCATCAGAGGGAGCATGTGGAGAGCAACTGGGGAGGAAAAAGTTCATTTTGTATTGAATGATTTTTAATGAATGCAATATTAATCCTTGCAGATGAGCAATAATCATTAAAGTCAATTAAAATGATAAGACCTTAATGGTAGTCCGTGTTATTCTTGGCTAAACAGCAAAACTTCATTAGTACCTGTTTTCTAGAATGGACAGCTCAAGAGTGTTTAATACATTTGTTGAAGATCTACTATATAGACTTGATGCAGAATTCGTTGTTAGTATCTTTTTTTTTTTTTAAGTGGGGTTTCCCTGTGTTGTCCAAGCAAATCCTCTTGCCTCAGCCTCCCCGGTAGCTGGGGCTACAGGTGTACACCACTACAGTTGGCCATCAAATTTTAAGTTACTGTAGTTTAGATGTTGAATGCCTCTAAAGGTTCATGTATTAAATGCCTGGTCCCCCAGGGTGACACTATTTGGGAGGTGTGGTAGGGACTTCAGAATGTGGGGCCTAGTAGGTAGGTCACTGGAGGTGTGCCCTAGGAGGGACTGTGGAACCCTGCTCCTTCCTTTCTCCTTTTTGCTTCCTGGAATGCATTCCCATCGTGATGTGCTTATCGCCTCACTGTAGCAGGCCCAAAGCAGTGGGTCCAATCAATCATGGACTGAAACACCCTCCAAAACTGAGCCAAAATAAACATTTTCTCTGTATTATCTCTGGTATTTCAATGTAGTGACGGAAAACTTACACCTAAGATTTGTGTGCCTACTCTGTGCCAAGCATCACGCCTAGCACTTTTGCTCTTCTTTAAAGAAACAGACTGCTGTTTAAACTTCAGGTCCTCGTTTGCATAGTCACCCCCAAAGTATAAGCTTCAACCTCCTCCCATACTTTTTCCAGTTTTTGAAGTTGCCTCAGTGCCTTCTGATACAGCTAAGTACCTATCTTAGTTTGTTTCTGCTGCCATAAAAGCTGAAACAGCATTCTATAAAGAATAGAAATTTAATTTGCATGCAGTTCTGGAAATGGATTCCAAAGTTAAAACATCAGTAGAGGGGGCTGGAGCAGTGGCTCAGCGTTTCGGTGCTTGCCTGGCAAGCGCAAGGACCCAGGTTCAAACCCCAGCACCATGTACACAACAGAGTGTTGGAGCAACTAAGGCCATGTGATTAAATAAAGTTGTTTCTCTCTTTCTCTGTCTCTCTCACTGTCCCTCTCTCTTTATTAAAAACAAAATCAAAACAAACAAAAAACCCCAGTAGATTTGGTGTCGAGCAGTCTGCTCTCTGCTTCTAAGGTAGCACTTCTTGAAGGCCACACAGGGCCTCTCAAATTCCCTCCATGCTTATTATAAGGGCAAAGTTCATCCCCACAGATGAGGACTCTGTCCTTGTAATTTAATCACCTAAAGTCGCCGCCTCTTAATACTATAATTGGTGATTAGATTTCAACTGATGAATTTAGGGGAATACATTGAGACCACACATTCTACCAGGACCATCAAAATGTATGTCCTCATGCAAAAAAAATTTTATTATATCCTGGCTCCAAATATCTTAACTAACAGCACCCTCAGAAGTCTAACGCCTAGTATTTCATCTAAATCAGATACGGGTCATGCTTAAGGTTTGATTCATCCTGAGATCAGTTTGCTCTCCAACCGTAAATCTGAAATTAAACAAGTCTATGTACTTCTAAAACACAATGATCAACAGGTTTGGGATAGACATTCTTATTCCAAAAGGGAGATACAGGAAAGAAGGAAGGAGTAACAGGTGAAACCCAACAAAGTAAACACTAAATCTTAAGGCTTGAGAATAATCATTGACGACGTTTTGTCTTCCAGATACAGTGAGGGGGGCGGGGTTGGTTCCTCAAATCTTTGACAAATGGGTCATGCAACATGGTGTAGTCACTTCTGAGTGCTCACTGGCAGTGGGTACTAAACAAACCTTTACCTGCCAAATAACTTAGGAATTCGGGGAGAAATTCGTTCATTTTCAGAAGAATGTAAAACAAGAATTAACATCAGTACATCTCTGCTAACTGGTTGTGAAACCCTGGATAGGAGGGAGCAGTGGTCTGCAAACTATAGTCCTCTCAAGAGCCGCATCTGCCCACTACCAACTTCTTAAGGCTCACAGGCTAGGAATATATGTTCCACTTCTTAATGATTAGGAAAAATCATTACTAATATTTTCTAACACATGAAAAATACATGAATTTCCAATTTCAGTGTCTATAAATGGAAGTTTTATATACAGCCTCATTCATTTATATGATGTCTGTGGCTGATTTTACACCACAATAGAATTGAATAGCTATAGTCAAATGGCCCACAAACCCCCAAAAATTTACTATCTGGCCTTTTACAGAAAAGGTTTGCTGATTCCCAGCACAAAGATCGTGTTAGATAGAAAGGGAAAGATGTGGTGCATTCTGTTAAAAAGGGAGTCTCTGGGTCAGAGCAGAAACTGATAGAGTGGAAGCATTCAAAGGAAAGGTTATTTAAGATTTGAATCTTAAATGTTTCAAAAGCTCATGTATTGAAGGCGTGACTGATAAGAACTGCCTCCTGCCACACGCGCGCCACCATATTGCCACAGGTCCAAAGACGACAAGGCCAAGCAACCATAAATTGAAACCTTTGAAACTATGAGCCAAAATAAACCTTTCCTCCTTTTAAGTTATCTCAGCATTTTGTCATAGCAGCCAAAAGCTGACTAACAGTATTGAACAAAGGTATTCTGATCTAGATAGCAGATGCTAAATCCACCTGTATCCTGGCCAGGATTCACTCTGAGATTAGGAGATCTTAAACTGAGAGAGCAACATAAAAATCACTCCAGAAGGTAAATTTTTATTCCAATTTAAAAGTAATTAAATTTGTAGTTTAAATTTGACAATTAGTTCTGCATATAGTGTTGGAAATTTATATAAAGTATTAGAAACATACAGTATTGGAGCTTTTAAAAATAGTCTTTTTTCTTTTGTTTGTATTTTGCTTGCTAGGCAGTTGAAGTACTTTAAAAAGGAAATTGAACATATTAAATGTATAAATACATTTGAAAATGTTTAAAGGACTTTTAAGTTTATAAATAGCCTATTCATGTTCCCCTTAAAAGTCATTAATGGCGAGGGGGTGCTGGAGCCATGGCTCAGGGGTTACAGTGCTTGCCTGGCATGTGTGAGTACTCAAGTTCAGACCCCAGCACCACGTACACATCTAAGTGTCTGAGCAAAAAAAAGTCACATGAAAAACTAAATAAAAAATTGATTCCCTCTCTCCCTCTCTCTCTCTCTCTCTCTCTCTCTCTCTCTCACACACACACACACACACAGTCCCTCTCTCTTAAAGAAAAGAAAGAAAGAAAGAAAGAAAGAAAGAAAGGAAAGAAAGAAAGAAAGAAAGAAAGAAAGAAAGAAAGAAAGAAAGAAAGAAAAAGTCATTAACAGGCTGGAGCAGTGGTTCAGGAGTTACATGCTTGCCTGGCATGTGTGAAGATGTGGGTTCCAGCCCCAGCACCATGTGCACAATGAAGTGTCAGAGCAATGAAAGCCAAATGTAAAACTAAATGAGGTTGAAGTTGATTCTCTCTTTCTCTCTCTCTCTCACTTTAAAAACAAAAGAAAAAAGTCATTAACATTTACTAGGAGTGTAAATACAATAAGATCTATATAGGCAAACCTTTAAAAAACTTAATGTTTTTGTTTTATAAATTGAATATTAGATTTTTAATTGAAGTATTATCTCTGCAGCCCTTGTGCTTTTTTTTTTTTTTTTTGAGAGAGAGAGAGAGAATCAATTTTATTTATTTAGTTTTTCATGTGGCTTTTGTTCCTCCAACACTTCCTTGTGTATAGTTCTAGGGATCAAACTGGTGCCCTCACGCTTGCCAGGCAAATGCCGTAATCATCGAGCCACCGCTCCAGCCCCCCCTTATGCACATTTTAAAAAGAATTGTTCTGAATTGTGAGCCAGAGGTACGTCTCTGATCCACACCTTTCTCCCCTGTCTTGTGACACATCACAACCATTAGAGGGAAATCTTCTCATGCTGTCTAGTGATCAGGGTCTCTGACCAACAAAGGATAACAAAACATACAGTATTTCACCACACAATGGTCTTTGGTACAAAATTTGGATGCATGGAATATTCCACGTGGTGGCAGTGATTACACAGTGAAATACCAGTAGGTGTACAACCCCTTATCTGAAACCCCAAGGTTTTGTACTTCACAATTTTCAAGATGTTTAGGAAATATCCAAGTGTACAGAATATTACATATAACCTGTGGGGGTGGAGCAGCATGTTAAATATGTTGATAGTTTTGCATTTGTGAATATTCACAGAATAAGAGATAAATGAAAACTATCAATAGTCTTCAATCAGCTCAGGTCAGGATTTGTTGCCAAATTGTGCCAATCTTATGAGGAGGGGGACTTGATTTTTAGTTTTTTTTAATTTGGGGGTTTTGAATAAAGGATTATAGCTCTAGAATAATAATAGTAACACTTAATTAGTGTTTGCTGTATACGGCTCCGTACTAAATTCTTCACACAGCAGACTTGATCCTCACACTAACCCATAAGGTAGGTACTATTATTACCCCTAGTTTTACAAATGGGGAAATTCAGACAGTGAGAAGTAACTTTCCCAAGGACACACAACTAGTAAGTTGATGGAGCTGGAATTAAGCCAACACTGTCTGTCTCTGGGATCCATCATACTTGACACTGGGCAATATGGCTTCTAGGCAATAGCACCAAACCAGGGCTCTAGTGATGTCCAATGTAGGCTGTGCCTGAATCACACACACAGGAAGCTTGTTAAAAATACAGATTCCAAAAAAATGAAAAATAAGTAAAAGGGCTGGGGTGTAGCTCAGTGGTAGGGCACTTGCCTAGCATGTGTAAGATCTCCAACACTACAGAAAAAATGAAATTCCTGGAGCCCATCCCAGACCTACTGAAACATACTCAGGACCATGAGGAAACCAAGACTGAGGGAGCCTGTATCTCTCCAGAGGAACAGTGTATTTGATAGGAAGGAGCTAGGATTTGACCCCCAATCGTTCCTGGCTCCCTTGGTGTTTTTCTCCTGAGACTTTTTTTTCTGTAAAAAACTTTTACTATGGGGCTCGAGCGGTGGCTCAGCAGTTATGGCATTTGCCAGGCACGCACGAGGACCCGGGTTCAAACCCCAGCATCATGTACACAATGAAGTGTCATAGCAACGAAAGCCACATGTAAAGCTAAATAAAATTGATTCTCTCTCTCAAAAAAAAACTTCTTTATTAGAAGTTTTTCTAATAAAACCATGTACTTGTATAAGATGAAATATAAATTTCTACTTAATGTCCCAAAATTTCTAGCTAGTTTTTACCCATTGACAGCTGCTCACAGTTTAATATAAGAAAGATGTTACGTCCAACATCAGACAAAGGGCATTCTTTGTGTCAGCAAAATTCAGAGCAACCAGGGAGAAAAGATTGTTCTCCACTTGTCAGGACAGCCTGAGGATGCCACTGCAGGAACCTAGGCATCCCAACAGTCTCCAAAGGAGTAGATTCCAAAACCTTAAGCTGTCAGTCTTCAGGTAAGGACAGAATCTCTGCAGGGCCAGTGCCCCTAGCTTGGCTTCCAAGCTCCCATGCTTTACTTAAGGATTACTCATCAGTGGACGTCTTAAACCCTTAAATGGGGACGTGAAACACAAAAGATTAGTAAGGGTTCCTAGTTGCAAACTTCCCAAAATCCAGGTACTGGGGATTCTGTCACGAGGGGCAGTCGGTGTGCTGTGGTGATGCCTTCATTTCTTGAATCATTGTTTGGAGTGGGATTTGTTGTTATTGTTGTGGGTTTTTTTTTTTTTTTTTGAGCCGGGATCACTAAATTGCTGAGGCTGGCTTTGACCTAGCAATCCTGCCTCAGTATCCCTAGCCAGTGGCTATAGGCATGCACCACCACACCTAGCTCGAGTCGTTCTTGAGGCTCCCAAATGGTGAGCTTTTGATGCCTGCCCATGGTTCTCAGTGAAGATTTTTCTAAGCAGAGGAAACTTGCTATGGACAAAAGGATCCAAACAATTGCCAAGCCTTGGGACTGGAGTGGTCATGGCACTTGCCCTGCATGCGCAAAGACACGGGTTCGAACCCCAGCACCGCATACACAACCAAGTGTCGGAGCAACAAAAGCCACATGAAAAACTAAATAAAATTGATTCTCTCTCTCACTGCCCCTCTATCTTAAAAAAAAAAAAAATTCCATGCCTTTCTTGCAAACTCAGACAACCTTGGGAACCTGCCCCTTCCCACTGTACCAAAGTTCTGCCTCTAAGCCAGGGCCAAAATAGATTAAAGACACCCCACACTTGAGACCCCAAATACTCACCCATAAGCAGCTGGACCCTGAAACTTGATCTGATTGTTTTTAAATTATGAAAATTCTCACATTTTTATTACCAATTCCACTACTTCAGTGTAGGAAAACCAAATGAAGGGCCCATTCTCCTCGATGACTCTTTTGATCTGGGTAAATTATTGTTGAAGGGTCCCTTAGAGCTGTTTCCTGGTCAGGTGAAGAGGAATGAGCCTGGGTTTAGGGCTGGATGCCTGCTGCGCTCTAGGGGACCTTCTCAAAGGTGCACTAGGGCTTACTGCTTGCTTTCATTCCCATTTGTCAACAGAGAGGATAGGTTCATGTCACTCTTTGTAAAAGTCTGCTTTATCTCAGTCTGATGGAATGGTGATACAGAGGAATTTGTCTTTCTCACAAGCGGAAGCAAAACTGCGCTGGTGGCTTTTTCCTACCTGTGCTGTGGGTTTGCTAATGTCTAATAAACAAGCACAAATTCTTTTCTAATTTTCCTCTCAAAACTAAACAAATTATATGGAAAGATCACCAAATGCATACAGATGAAGATGCTGCAACCCCTACCAGTCTACCTCTTAAAATATTATTTGAATCTGTCCCATCAACTTCCTTTCCCCAACTCAAGCCTTCAGATGCAACTGCAGTCCTGGTCAACAGCTTGACAAACTTGGACTCTTCCAAGCCCTGGACTGGAACTGCAGCTCAGTGATAAAGCGGCCCTCAGTACCAAAAATAGATACCTGTCAGCATAATTTTCTCTTTAACAGTCTTGAGCTAGAGGCACACACAAAACCAGTCCCAAATTCTTAACCCACAGAAATGGAGAAAATACTGTTGTTTTAACCCTCTAGGTAGTTAGTTTCACCGAATCAGAAACTTATACTTGGTACACACTGGTGCACAGCCAGGCCTGCGGTGCTCACTGCCAGGAGCACTGTTGGTCCTTGGCAGCGACGTCCTTCTCCAGTTACTGCCTCTGGGAGAGAAGCTGCCTTGCCCAAAGCTTGATCCCTTCCCCAGGGACAACCTACCATCCAAGGACTAGGCTGTGCAGGAGTGAGAAGGCCTGACCCAGCCTCCAGTGTGGACAACTCTGAAATCATCTCAGCTCTGGGGTCCATTGCAACTGTATCAGAATTCAACACTTATCCCTCCCCTGATCCTGGTTCTGTTACCTCCTTGCTGGTTATATTGCCAGAGACAATCCCCAACACACTTGCTAAATACACATCTCTACCTCTGAGACTGCTTTCTAGTGAACATGCCTAACATTCTATGTGACCTTGAACAAATACCTTCTCTCTCTGTTAGTTTCTTAACCTACATCTACAAAATGAGAGAAATTCTAATACCCATCTCATAACTTCACCATGAGGATTGAAAGAGTTTGATCCTTGGCATGGTGTCTGCCATATTATAAGGGCATATAATATTTGTCATTGTTATTATTACTAATGATGGAAAGAGCAGGCCCAGCCTCAGGACATCCAGCCCCCAAAAGCTAAAGCAAAGAAGCAAGCTTAGCCTGTTAGCATTTAATATGTCTGGCGTGCTGGTGCACTTCTGTCATCCCAGCAACTCAGGAGGCTGAGGCAGGAGGATCACAAGTTCAAAACCAGCCTCAGAAACTTAGGTCCTAAGCGACCTAAGCAAGACCCTGCCTCAAAATAAAAAACACAACTGGCTGGGGATCTGACTCAGTGGTTAAGCATCCCTGAGTTCAGTCTCTGGTACCACCACCACCACCACCCCTGAAAAAAGGAAAGAAAAAAGAAAAGAAATGCATTTAATACACTTCACCTGCCCAGCATCATAGCTCAGCAACACAGGGCACTGTGGAGCATCAGTTTTCCTCCCTGTGATTGTAAGGCTGACTGGGAGCAGAGGCCGGCTCACTGCCTGACATGCCAAGAGCATTGTAGTGTATATTGGTAGCCCAAGAAAAGGTCAAAATTCAATATACAACATATATTTGTTGCACCATTGTAAGTTACAATGCCTATGTATTTTATAGGCCTTTTCGCGTGCTACTAAAAAGTCATCTTAAACACAAACACTAATACTTTCTCCATATTCTATCTTATGCATGTTCCAGTCAGGTAGCCATTTTCTTGTTGATTATTTCCTAAATTCATTTGATCCTAGCTATTGAGAATATGCTGTCTAGAATATAATCATAAACATATTTTTTACTAAATCTCTGATTACTTCATTAGGATCTATTAGAAATGGAATTACTGACCTGGAGCAGTGGCTCAGCAGTATTATGGTTGCCCGACATGCCTGAGGACCTGGATTTGAACCCCAGCACCACATACACAACTAAGTGTCAGAGCAACAAAAACCAGATAAAAAAACTAAATAAAAATTTATTCTCTCTCTCTCTCTCTCTCAATCTCCCTGTATCTTTTGTTTTTAAACAAACAAACAAACAAAAAGAAATGGAATTACTGAACTAAAACCTTAGCATTTTGAATGTAGCTAAAACAGAATAGGATGTTTAAAGGTTTAAGATGTTTTTCCCCAGTTGATAGAGCTTGTGGTAGTTCAGTCTTTAATTTTGACCAAGTTTTGGCCACTAAAACTAGATCTGGGGGCTGGAGCGTTGGCTCAGTAGTGGAGCGCTTGCTTGGCATGCACAAGGACTCAAGTTCAAAACTGCAGCACTACACACACAACTAAGTGTTGGAGCAATGAAAACCAGAAGAAAAACTAAATAAAGTTGATTCTCTCTCTATCTTTCTCCCTCCCTTCCTCCTTCTCTCTTAAAATAAAAAACTAGATTTGGTAATTTTTGTATTGGATTGCATGGGGTATACGACTTTTATCTAAGAAGTCTCTCAACATTGGTCATTTTCCTGCAAATTTGGATAGTTTTATCCAAGTTTGGAGGAGATGTTAATTTGGAGTGTGTGTTACTGGATCATGAGAGAGGACACAGTGGCAAAAGACAGGAAGATAGGAGGAAATGGCAACACACGCAGGGCTTTAGATTTATTCATTAATTTATTTATTTATTAATTTATTCATTAATCTGCAACAAAGGCTTTTTGAGCACCAACTATGTGTGGGACCCTAGGGGAAACTACACAAGAGTGTTATCACAGGGAGCTCCTGAGTATTGAGCCCTGGGTGTGGAACAACCAACAGGTAGCCCTGGAGAGACAAAGATGGATAAAATGCCTTTGAGGATTTCAGAGCATAGCAACAGGTAACAGTAACAGGTAATAACTTAGCACCTCTAAAATGTCTAATGGCGGGGCTGGAGCAGTGGCTCGGCAGTTGCAGCGCTTGCCCGGCATGTGCAAGTACGCGAGTTCAAACCCCAGCACCCACGTACACAGCGAAGAGTCTGAGGAATGAAAGTCACATGAAAAACTAAATTTAAAAAATTGCTTCTCTCGTTCTCTCACTCTCCCACTGTCCCCTCTTTCTAAAAGTAAATAAATAAATAAAATGTCTAATGGGCATGTTACCTCAACACGTCCAAAACAGAAAATTTGATCGTCACCTAAACCTTCTACGCTTCCATATGTGTTAAAGTGAAACAACCATTCATGCAACTGCTCAACCAAAAATCTGGGAGTCATCCTTTATTCTTCTCTATCTGGCTGATAGGATTCTCAGCCTATTAGCAAATCCTGCAGACTCTATTTGTTTTACTTATAGCCATAGATCAACCCAGAGTCCCACCGTGGTCCAAGCACCAACTTCTCCATCTACACAGTCTTCTAACCTGTCTGCCCTTATCCCTTCTTGAGATACTCTTCTTGAGATTCCTTCCCCTAAAGCAGATTCAAATCAGGACCTTACATGTCCTGGGCAAAAGCTCTTACATCCCCAGATCCAGATTGTTCTTTTTAAACATCAGACCGTGATGACCTCTCCTTGGTTAACAGCCTTTGATGGTTTCCATTTCACTTAGAATAATACTCAAAATACTTTCCATGCCCTTCAGGGCCTTGCATTTTTCTGGCCCCAGCGTCAGGCGGCTCTTATCAACTCTTGTTCTTCCAGGCTCACTCATTTCCAGCCGCTCTAACCTTAGGGCCTCTGCATTTATCCGGGGACTCTGTCCATCATTTCCAACATGGGTCTTTGCAGGGCTCTCCTTTTCCTGTAAACCTCACGCAAAAGCTCACCTTCAACTGCTTCCCAGGGCAGCCCACCTAACACATAGTCACACACTGCCACCTGCCACCTTCTGATCTTTTACACTTTTGTTTCTTCTGACAATGGCTCTCATTTTTCGAAATTTTTATTAGTGCATTATAATTTCACATAATCGTGGGTTTCATTGCTACATATTCATAACATAATTTGGTCAAGTTTTCTCTCTCCTTTTACCAAAACTTTGGCTGGGTTCCTCTGAGTCCTCTGCTTGACCAGGCCCAACCTTGGGCTGCCCCTTCCATCCTTGTTGAATCCAGTTTGAGCAACCTCAACCTGCTAAGTGTTTAGGGAAAATCCTCCACCCTTGGCATCTGACCACCTTGGATATATTAGCACCTTGGACTGCCCTCAGCAATAATCCTATCAAGTCAGTTCAGCCAGAACCCCTGTTCTTTTTTTTTTTTTTTTAAGCAGTGGCAAACTGCTTGATTTGTTGACTTTTTTTTTTTTTAAGAGAGAAGGACAGTGAGAGAGAGAGAGGGAGACAGAGAATCAATTTTTATTGAGTTTTTCTCATAGCTTTCATTGCTCTGACACTTAGTTGTGTATGTGGGTGCTGGGGGTTGAACCCATGTACTCATGCATGCTGGGAAAGTGCTGTAACTGCCGAGCCACCGCTCCAGCCCCTGAACCCCCTGTTCTTGATGTTTTGCCTTAGTAATTTTCTATCCGCTGACCTTCACCCCACGCCTTCACTATAAACTCCCCTTGTCTTTGTTAGAATAGGAGTTAGGGCCAATCTCTCTCTCCCACCACCAGACCCAGTTGCAGTTGTTCCTATACCTGTTGACATGCCTGTGGCTCTTGAATAAAGTTTTCCTTATCATCTTTTCTTTCCTCCACATTTTAAAAAATTGGTCTACCTTATCGTCTTCAATAGTGTCAAGAGTAATTTTTTTCTTAACAGTTATGGTGCTGTGGCTCAGACAGGATCAGATACATCATTGGACCCCTGGGTCTCTCACCCAGGACCCCAAGTTTGCACCTCCAAAGCCCCTTCCCCTTTTTAATTCCTGACTGATTGATCAAGGATCCAATGGTGAGTCAGACCAGTTGACCAACGACCATCACTCCCAATAAACTTTCATTAAAGCAGATAAGGAGAGATTTTGATTCTTAATATTTTGAGCATATTTTCTGAAGCTGGGGTGAGTGCCAGGCTTCTTTTGAGAGGAACCACCTAGGCTGGAGGGCTCTCTTTCTTGAGTGGGTTCATTCCCTGACTCTCTGAGTTGAATGTTCTCCTTATTGGCTCTACTGTGAGCCAATTTATTACTCTCTTTATTTATCTTACATCTCCCATGGGAACTTATCATTTGATTAAACAACCTTCTCAAATCCTTACCTCTCCAGTCCCTCTGGCCATCCCAGTCAGACCTTTGTTCCTTCCCACTCCAGGTACCCAGTCACTTCCCCTTGAGGCTCCCTGTTCTTAAGAGACTCAGGAAACCCAATGTGGCTGAACAAGTTAAAAGACTAATGGGAAACAGACTGAATATTTTACCCACTAAGATAGGCTTTCAAGGTCGTTGCAACTTCCTGAGAGGTTTGTACTCCTGGTGGTGCGCGAGCTACTGGCCCGAGACTGAAGTAGTGGGTGCATCAACATGTCCTGTGGTTCCAGCGCAGGTTTTAACAGCCACATTACCGTTTTTTTGCCTGAGGGCTGTCTTTACCAAGTAGAATATGCTTTTAAGGCTATCAACCAGGGTGGCCTTACATCAGTAGCTGTCAGAGGGAAACACTGTGCTGTAATTGTCACACAGAAGAAAGTACCTGACAGATTATTGGATTTCAGCACAGTGACTCACTTATTCAAGATAACTGAAAACATTGTGTGCTGGTGACAGCAGATCAGGTACAGAGGGCACGCTGTGAGGCAGTGAGCTGGAAATGCAAGTATGGCTATGAGATTCCTGTGGACGTGCTGTGTGAAGGAATTGCTGATGTTTCTCAAGACTACACACAGAATGCTGAAATGAGGCCGCTCGCTGTTGTATGATTTTAATTGGAATTGATGAAGAACAAGGCCCTCGGGTGTACAAGTGTGATCCTGCAGGTTACTACTGTGGGTCCAAAGCCACCGCAGCAGGAGTTAAACAGAGTCAACCAGCTTCCTTGCAAAAAAGGTGAAGAAGACATTTGATTGGACGTTTGAACAGACAGTAAAAACTGCCGTTACATGCCTGTCTACTATTCTATCGATTGATTTCAAACCTGCAGAAACAGAAGTTGGAGTAGTTACAGTTGAAAATCCCAAATTCAGGATTCTTACAGAAGCAGAGATTGATGCTCACCTTGTTGCTCTAGCAGAGAGACTAGACGCTGTGGTTAGCTTATCAAATCTATGATGCCGCCTGCCTGTGCGCTTGGTAACAACATACCAACATTATGGAGGCCTGGATTAAAAAGGAACCTCTCCCACTCCTACCACTGAAGTGGTTAGGACTCTGTATTAAAAAAAACAAAAACAAATTTTGGGGGGAAAAAAAGATGGGCTTTCAAGATATTCAGAAAGCTCCTAGATAATTCTCAGTCCACTATCCTAAAATTAAGTACAGTCTCCATGAGACTGACTGCTAAACTTCTAATATTAGATAAATATGCCCCAAAATTCCTTTCTTTAAAAAAAATCCCAGCAAAATAAACACATAAAATAAAATAGAAAAAAACCTACAACTTACATCCTTCCTCTGTGCTTTGAGATGTAGATTTTTTTCTACTTTGTCTTCTCTAGGACATGAGAGCTATCTTGAGTGTAGAATTCAGGAAGATGAGTCATCCAGAAGAGAGGGAAAAGAACCATTTAGAAATTGAACAAATGAAAAATCTTTTTTTTAATATTTTTTTTTAAAGAAAGAGGGACAGTGAGAGAGACAGAGAAAGAGGGAAACAACTTTAGTTTTTCACATGGCCTTAGTTGCTCCAACACTCAGTTGTGTACATGGTGCTGGGGTTTGAACCCGGGTCCTCGTGCTTGCCGGGCAAGCGCCGAAACCGCTGAGCCACCGCTCCAGCCCCACAAATGAAAAATCTTAAGTCCTTCCCACAAATATTGGTTAAAAAAATGATTTAGCTGTCTGTGTGGTAACTGTAACTTAATCCCTCTGTCAGAAACATAATTTAGATCCACATGTTCATTTATAACTTTGTAAAGTATTTGTTTATAAGCACTATCAAACTTAAAGGCTGAAGTCTTAGAATAAGGATTGTAAGACCCCTGTGTGCATCTGTCTGTACGTTTATGTATGGTATGCTTATTTACATATGGTACATATATGTGATTTTCTCCCACCTCCTGATGATATTGCCAGAAGTAACTTGTAAAAGGGCTCTCTCTATTCAACTGGTTAAAAAAAATAAGCTCTTACATCAATTATTCCTAAAACTCACAGAAAAATAGGAACTGATCTAAATGCTTTTCAAGTTCATGTAATTTGAGTAATCTTTGGTAAATAAAAGTTTTGCTGGGTTTAGTTAAAAAGAAAAAAGAAAAAAAAGAATGAGTTTCCCCCCAGTACTGTCAGCATTAAATATAATGTGGACACACTGAGATTCTATTAGTTTTGCTAAGTCAGATAAACCTGTGTTACCTCTGTTACATAATTTGTAAGAAAAATAAGATGATGGGTATCTAATATCCCACGAAAATTTTATGAACGACCCAAGCATAATTAAGAATGAGCAAATTAGGGGCTGGAGTGGTAGCTCAACAGTTGGAACACTTGCCTGGCATGTGCAAGGACCTGGGTTCAAACCCCAGCACCACATACATAATTGTCAGAAAAACAAAGGCCAGATGAAAAAATTAATAAAATTGATTCTCTCTCTCAAAAAATGAATGAATTAAATAGACATAAGATAAAAGTTTATATGTAAACTTTCAACAATGATTAAATTTTATAATGTTTATTTAAAAATAATTTCCCACTCTTAGAATGTGTCCTTTGCATTCATGAGGACCTGGGGTCAATTCTTAGCACAAAACAAAACAAAACTCAAATCTCTTCAGTAACTTAAAATCCTAAAGTTATGCTAACTTAAATAATGAATATTTATTGAATAATTAGATCATTTCCAAATAAGGTAAAACTCTGAGACATTATTGCTGAACATACATTTGTCTACTTTTGGCTTCTTTTTTTTTTTTTAAAGAAAGAGGGACAGTGAGAGAGAGAGAGAGAGAGAGAAGCAATTTTTATTTAATTTTGTTTGACTTCCGTTCCTCAGAAACTTTGTTGTGTATGTGGTGTTGGGGTTTGAACTTGAATACTCTGACAGATGCCCGACAAGCACCAAAACCGCTGAGCCACCACTCCAGCCCCTACTTTTGGTTTCTTGTTACACAGGAACTCACAATATTTAGGTCTGTTAATAAACAGTTCCATCAAAAATTGTGCTATGAGGAAGCCCATACTGCTAAAAATTATTAAATGTTATATTCATAAATTTGCTACAGAATGCTTGTATGAAAGTTCACAATCGCTTACTTCCCAGTTTTCATTAGAAATTTAAAATTTAAAGTTAGAAATTCTAATTATATGTAATTAAAGTGACTAGAAATAACAAAAGAAACAACTGTATGCAAAGTATACAAGGAAAATAAGATGTAATTTTGGGCTGGAGCGGTGGCTCAGCGGTTTCGGTGCTTGCCTGGCAAGCACGAGGACCTGGGTTCAAACCCCAGCACCACGTACACAACTATGTGTTGGAGTAACGAAGGCCATGTGAAAAACTAAATAAAGTTGTTTCTCTCTTTCTCTGTCTCTCTCACTGTCCCTCTCTCTTTAAAAAAAAAAAAAAAAAAAGAAAAAAAAATAAGATGTAATTTTGGTAAGGAAAGTTATAAGGTATCTTTGCTAAGGGAACAAGAAGCAATTAATTCTGTAGTAAAGAAAAATGACAGGCTGTGTCAGAATCAGGAGGAAAAATGAAGGCCAAAAGCTAAAATGAGAAAGAGGGAAAAAGAGAATTCTGTGTGGTCAAGCTGTCTAAAATTGAATGAATTTAATATAAGGGTTTTACAGTGATTCTTAATATCCAAAGTACTTTGGTATAAAACTAGAATTTGGACTTGTCATTGTTAAAATGACAGTTTTCTTGTAGTGTTGGTCTATTTTTGTTTGTTTTTTTCAAAGAGAGAAGGATAAGGAGAGAAAGAGTGAGAATCAATTTTTATTTAGCTTTTTCATGTGGCTTTCATTGCTCTGACACTTAAGTTGGGTAAGTGGGCGCTGGGATTTGAACCTGTATACTTGGGCATGTCAGGCAAGCACCATAACCACAGAGCCACAGCTCCAGCCCCTAGTAGGCCTTTGAGAAGAGTTGATAAAAAGGTGTTTCTCTATCTTTTAAGTACTCTGACTAGGAAATGAAGATTATATGCTTCATCAACTTAAATATGTGGGCATATTGCCATCACCCCCTTTAAATAGTTTGCCTTACCATCTTTTTAACAAGCGAAATGAGTAATTTTTCTTTAATATTTCTCAGCATTTAATTTCTCTAATATTTTAAATGTGTGTGTGTGGTTTTGTTTTGTTTTGTTTGTACCAGAGATTGAACCCAGAGACTCAACTCCTGGGCCACATCCCCAGCTCTTTTTATCTCATCAGGGTCTTGCGAAATTGCCCAGGCTGGCCTCCAAGTTGAGATCCTGCTGCCCCTGCCTTCCGAGTGTCTGGGAATGCAATTGTGGGCCAGCCCATCCGGCTGTTATTTCCTTGTGTTGGGATCACTAAAAATCCTATTAGCCATTTTGAAATATTCAATTAATTGTTGTCAACTATAGTTATCTTACTGTACTGTATACAGCATTAGTAGTTACTCATATTCAACTACACCCCTGTACCCTAACCATCCTCTCTACCCCTTCTGCTATTATTTCCCTAACATTATATATATTTTTATTTTCTGTCCAGTCAACTAGGCACTGTTAAGCACCATCAGTGCAAAAACTTGACTTGTGCCGCGTTCCCTCTTCCCGGAGCATAGAAGACACTTATTAAATGCTTGTTGAGTGCATGATTAGCATTTGTCAAAATTATGTTTATTTATTCATTTATTTGCATTATCTCCCCTATGTGAATGTAAACTCCACCGGGGCTGGGATCCTAAACTTTTGTTCACTACTAAATTCTCTAAGCCTTAACAGGGATATGACACTGATAAGTGCAAAGTGATGTTAGAGGAAGAAAGGGGCAACCAAACTGAAGGACCTAAGGGAGGTCTCATAGATAAAATGGCATCTAAATGTAACTGGAAGGAGGGGGAAACTGAAGATGATCAAAAAGGGAAAGATTTCTGGCAGAGGGAATCTCGGGAAGTGTTGAGAGGTCAAGATGGCTTACACAGTATGCCGCCACACTCAATATGGCGACCAGAGATATTTCCTGGAGGAAATAACGCGAGAGTTGTTTGACGGCAACTATCCGCGAATTGAGCTGGGGGTGTGAAGCAACCAAGATGGAGCCGGCAGTAGGTGTTCCTGGCTCGCTGATTGTGAACAACAAGCAGCCTCAGCCACCGCCACCTCCGCCGCCCGCCACCGCGCAGCCTCCCCCCGGGGCACCGCGGGCCGGAGGGGGCCTGCTGCCGGGGGGCAAAACCCGAGAGTTCAATCGCAACCAGCGCAAAGACTCGGAGGTCAGGAGCTTCGGGGGGCGAAGCCAGCACCGAGCGGGCGGTGGCGGGGTCCCGGGGCCGCTCTGGAGCCAAGCTGGGCTTCCTCGAGGGCTTGGAGGGCCCAGTCGGGAAGCTGTCACTTTATAGCGAAAAGAGTTTCAAGCGAGGCTGGCAACTCCCGGAGATGGAGGCGTGAAGTCTGGAGCCCCGCCGGGATTTCCGCGGCCCGGGACGGGAGCTCAGACTGCCCTCTTGCTCCGCTGAGGCCTGGGGGTGTGGGCGTGGCCTCCCTCCAGTCCTGGGATGAAGAGCTGGGGGTCTGCTTTTGCCCAGGAGGCCGTCGACTGCGCCCTCAAACCCTAATCATCTCGGGCCTCTGGTCCAGGGCGCGCTGTGGACGGCGCGTAATGACAAGGAAGGGACCACCAGTGAGGGTTTAGAAATCGCTTAGAAGCCGCACAGAGCTAATTACCTCTACCAATGCTGCGTGCACGGCGGTTTCGCAGCAGTAGGCGGAACATCCGACTTTAGATAGTGCAGGCTACGGCCAGGGGCGGACGGTGCCTGGTGGTTGATGTGCCCAGTGTGACTGATTCTAAGCAGTTGAAAATCAGAAATACACATTTTAAAACATAGGTTAGGGCGCAGGATTCCCTCCTCTCTTGAGAGTGAGCACTGCCTCCCCTTCCAGAGATACCGTAGTCTGGAGCTGACTATTCACCTCGCCATGAGTTAAAATTCCTCCCACTTCTTCCCTTTGCAGAATTCATGAATGAAGATACACTTCGCAGCGTTTTAGGGCTTCCTAATCAGCCCTTTCCCAGAGCACTTACTATGTGGTCTTCTTCACCTGAGGCAGTCCCAAGCTGATCAACCGCCAGGCGCTTATTAATGAGAGGAAATTCCTCATTGTCCAAGCATGATGTCCCAGCTCATACCAAAGAGTGATGATACTGGCTTTAGACCTGTAAAGTCAATTCCTCCCAATCACGTTTCTTTGTTGCAAGCCCGCCCCTCTAGTAAAATATGGAAAATGGGCAAGCCAAAAGTTGCAGTACCTTGAGCTTGAAGCAAATTATTTGAAAGAGCAAAAAAGCCAACCTTTTAGGAGCCCTTGCATGATGAGATGATGGGACATCAATGACGACTCTTCAACAGTTTTTCAGTGTGGAGGATTATGTAAATGGTGAGGGTAAACCCACCTTCTAATCAGTAAGAGGAGCTTTTTAATTTAATTTAATTTTTTTTTTTTTTTTTGCGGGTGGTGGTGGTGCAGGGGGGTTGTGCCCAGGAGTGCTTTACCAGTTACATCCCCAGTCATTTTTATTTTTACTTTTGAGACAGGGTTTTGCTAAGTTTCCAAGGTTTTCGATAAATTGTTTAGGCTGGCCTTGAACTTGTGATCTTCCTGCCTCAACCTCCAGAGTTGTTGAGAGTACAGGAATGTGCCACTGCACTGCCAGAAGTTAATCTGTGTGTATAGCGGGTGCTGGGGATAGAACCCTGGGCCTGGTGATTTTGCTATTACTAAGCTACACCTCCAACCCTCATTTAAAAAAGTAGTTTTAAATTTTCATAAGTAGCCATGAATGGTCAGATAAAAATAGTCTTTGATACTATTTATTTAGTGGTGGGCCTTATGCATTTTAGACAACTGTTCTACCACTGACCTCTAACCCCTATGTTGCATTTTAATTTCTCTTTCAATCCTTTAATTTCCATTGACTCAACACATGAAAGTTTAGTCAAACAGACAGGAAAACCTGTCTAATAAATTCATTACTTTGAGATACACTCTTTCTCTAGTCATAGCCAAAATCAGTAGTTTGGGAACCTGATCAATGCCTGGAAGACAGGGAGGGAGGTTGACATTTGATGAGCATTTTATTTCATGCTACATGATTTTGATCATTCCTTAAAAACATTCAGGGTAGGGGCTGGAGTGGTGGCTCAGCAGTTGGAGAACTTGCCTGGCAAATGTGAGGACCAGGGTTCAAACCCCAGCACCACATACACAACTAAGTGTCAGAGAAACAAAGACCAGGTGAAAAAAATAAATAAAATTGATTCTCTTTCTCTCTCCCTCCTTCCCTCCCTTTCTCCATCTCTCCCTCTCTTCCTTCCTTTCTCTCTCCCTCTTTAAAAAACAAAAAAAATTCAGGGTAGATTTTTGTCATTCCCCTTCTATTACAAACAAACTGATGTTTAGTAACTTGTGAAAGGGTACATTATTGTTTGAATAAGAAGTTATTTGTGGATGGTCTTCATCTTCCCAAGTATATTTTTTAATTTTTTATTTGCCTTTTTTTTTTTTTTATGTATTTGTGTTACTGGGGATTGAACACAGCTTCACACATGCTAGGCAAGCATTTTACCACTGAGCTACATTCCCCTACTCTTTTATTTTATTTTATTTTGACACAGGTCTTACTAATTTGTCTTTGCTGGCCTTAAAGTTGTGATCCTCCTGCCTCAGCCTTCTGAGTCACTGGGATTACAGATGTGCATCACCACACCCATCTTCTTTCCTTTTTTTCTTTTTCTTTTTCCTGCAGTACTGGGGATTGATCCCAGGGCCTTGTACACTCTAAACAATTGCTTTACCACTGAACTATACCCTCCAGAGCCCCAAGTAGATTTTAATTAAGCTTTTGGAGTTTACCTGTTTCTTCTTACCTTCCTCATTCTTCCTACTACAAATCATCCAAGATGGTGTTTTATTAGGAATCACCTGTCTCTAGCAGGAAAAAATTCTCTTTGGCACAATTTCTCCTGTGTGTGGGAGGGAAAACAGAGTGTTCCAATTTTTGCTTTCTCTGTCACTTTTCATGGAAATTTGAGACATGGGCAGGAAAACTGAGGGTTTCAGTACTCAATTTTTCCTGAGCTGTTGATAGCCCATTAGTCAGAAAGAAATGAGGTTCTGGATTTTTACCACTTTCTGGAATCATTCATTGCACAAAATAGATAGAAGCTTTGTGTTTGTTCATTGATCAGGTATGTATTTGATTATAAACCATTCATTTACTCATTCAGGCTGAGTACCTTGCTAGGCACTATGGAATCATTTGGTGAACAAAATAGACAAAATTCCTATTTTCAGGGAGAAGCAGACACTAAACAAATAAACACATCAGTATATAATTATAAATTATGGGGCTGGAGCGGTGGCTCAGCAGTTACTGGTGCCTGTCTGGCATGCGCAAGGATGCGATTTCAAACCCCAGCACCACATACACAATGAAGTGTTGGAGCAACAAAAGCCACATGAAGAATAAAATAGATTCTCTGTCTCTCACTGTCCCTCTCTCTTTAAAAAAAAAAAAATTATAAATTATGATAAGTGCTCTGAAGGCAAAGTAATAGGTGCTCTGAGAGGGCTTAATAGTGAGAACTGAGCTATCCCAGGAGATAAAAACAGTGTGATAAAACATCAAAAAAGCGGAGGCAATAATATCCTATTACATAGCAGTGTTTCTTGAAGCATATGTGTTTTTGCTTTGGAAACCACTCAGGATAATCTTTCATGGCAGGCTCCTTCCCTTTTATCAACAGGGGTATTCCGAATCTCCAGACCTGGAGTTTGAATATGCTGACACAGACAAGTGGGCTGCAGAGCTCTCAGGTAAAGAATAGACCTTCATGTTATTTGAGGATAGTTTTCCCCCTATTGATCTTTAAGAAAAGAATGAATATTTTTTTGGAGTTCATTGTTTTCCCTAGTTAGATCTATTAACAATATTAGTTATTAGACTCAAACCCTGTGTATCTCATAACTTTAAATTATCCTTTATTTTTATGAAGTGTTTATTTGTGGTCAGTTCAGTTGGTTCAGGTCCAGTCCCAATGTGAGACAGTGATGCTCCTTGACCACACAGCATCCCCCTGACTGTTCTCTCTTACAGCAGTGGGTCATGAGAGATGCTGGCCAATGTGCTTGCATCTGTGCACATACGTCGCTGCCATTGTTGCTCCTGTGCAATGTGATCAGTGTGAGCTACTTTTCCAGCCTTCATAATGAAGGTCCTACTCAGAGGGAAGCACTTGGGAGACATAGGTTCATGGTGGTAGTCAGCCTCTGGCCTGGTGGGACAGGTACACATCAGACTGAAGTGCTTGGATTTATGCTTCACTGACATTCTGTTAGTCAGTTATCAGGCAGGTCACCATTTTCTCCATTGTGCACATCAGACAGACCATTGAGACCCCCTTAGTCATTAGAAAGCATAGTCCAGGAGTTCCTGTGACTAAGGAACAAAGTTGGGACTAGAAGCAAATGTCTTGCCTTTTTCTCCTGCATGTAAGACTTAGTATGGAATGTGGTCATGGAGCCGATGATGATGAGCTTTTGTTCTTGACAGAGCTTTACAGCTACACAGAAGGGCCAGAATTCCTGATGAATCGGAAGTGCTTTGAGGAAGACTTCAGGATCCACGGTGAGATGATTTCCCCTACTTTTTGGCTTCCTTCATCCTGCTTCAGGAGAGCTGCAAGGTTTCTCTTAGTCGTTGAATGACCAAAGTCATCCTAAAGCAGCTTAAGAAACCTGCTGAGGGGCTGGAGCGGTGGCTCAGCGGTTTCGGCGCTTGCCTGGCAAGCACGAGGACCTGGGTTCAAACCCCAGCACCATGTACACAACTAAGTGTTGGAGTAACTAAAGCCATGTAAAAAACTAAATAAAGTTGTTTCTCTCTTTCTCTGTCTCTCTCACTGTCCCTCTCTCTTTAAAAAAAAAAAAAAAAAGAAACCTGCTGAACCATGATCGATGAGGGCCAAATGCAACATTTAGAGTGGGCTTTATGGACACTGGTAGGGGCTTTTCAGGAAATTAAAATTCATAGAGCAGTATTATGACCATATTCCTTACATAGGGAGTAAATTGTTGTTTTTGGTCCTGTGATGATACTGAATTTGGAGGATTAACACTGAATCCATTCCATTGTGAGGATTTTTCTGGGCTGAGATATGACTGGTCTCTTGCCCTGCAGTGACAGACAAGAAGTGGACTGATCTGGACACCAACCAGCACCGAACCCATGCCATGAGGCTTCTGGATGGCTTGGAAGTCACTGCCCGAGAGAAGAGACTCAAGGTGGCCCGAGCAATTCTCTATGTTGCCCAAGGTACTGAGTGGACCTTCTCAGGGACCCTGTTACCTCTGCCAATGATGTCACTCAGTTGTATTTGTGGAGTTGCTTGGTAAGCTGTGTCCTATGTTTGCAGGCACCTTTGGGGAATGCAGCTCAGAGGCAGAAGTGCAGTTCTGGATGCGCTACAACATCTTTCTGCTCTTGGAGGTGGGCACGTTCAATGCCTTGGTGGAGCTTCTCAACATGGAAATAGAGTGAGCACCTCTGCTGAAGGGCTTGAGTAGGGAAGGGAAGGCTGGAGGAGTGGGATAGAACCAGCAGAACTAACTGACTTTGAGAGGGTTAAATGGGCCACATAGGGCTGAGGGTCCTTTTCCAGATTCTTAATGAGGGAGTTGCATGACCACCTCTTAAAGACTAATAAAGATTAGGGGCTGGAGTGGTGGCTCAGCAGTTTCAGCACTTGCCTGGCAAGCACAAGGACCCGGGTTCAAACCCCAGCACCACGTACACAGCTGAGTGTTGGAGCAACTAAGGCCATGTGAAAAATTAAATAAAGTTGTTTCTCTCTTTCTCTGTCTCTCTCACTGTCCCTCTCTCTTTAAAAAAAAACACTAATAAAGATTAATGATAGGTTCCTGCGGTTCTCTAACACCGGAGCTTCCTTCCCAGGCCTAAGGCATTAGTCAGAAGGCTTTTCACTTTGAACTGCTGGGTTTTTGTTTTGTTTTGTTGTTTTGTACCGAGGATTGAACCCAGGATTGCTTTACCACTGAGCCATATCCTCAACCCTTTTTTATTTTTTATTTTGAGATAGGGTCTTGCTAAGTGACTTAGGGCCTGGCTGAGTTGATAAGTCTAGCCTTGAACTTGCAATTCTCCTGTTTCAGCCTCCCAAACCACTGGGATCAAAGGCGTCCGCCACCACACCTGGCTTGAACTGCTTTTTGAACCTGCAGATTCCCCTGTGTGCACTTGCCCCTTGAGCAGGAGGTCAGACACAAGTCTGAAATCTGGTTCAACTAAAGCCTATTGTAGTCTATGATACTACTGGTCCCTTGTCCACTGGGCAGGTCTACTGCTACTCATCTAAGGATAACACTATCAATAATAATAACTAAGAACACTCATTAAATGCTACGTGTCCCAAGCATTGTTCTAAGCATGTTACATGTATTAATTCATGTTAGAGACTTAGTATTATCAACCCCATGTTATAGATGAGGGAACTGAAGTACAGAGAAGCTGAATATCTTGCCTACATGTACATAATGCGTGTTAGAATCAGGATTCAAGCCAGGGCATGAATTCCTGATCAGTGTCCTGTGACCTCTTGTGCAGTCTAAGCACATACCATAACATTTGGTTTCCCCATGCAGCAGTACATACTTTTTGGGAGCATCACTTGTCACTGCCTTCCTGGCAAAGGTGCTGACTCTTAAATTTCTCCTGCAGCAACAGCGCCGCATGCAGCAGTGCAGTGAGGAAGCCCGCCATCTCCCTGGCTGACAGCACAGACCTGAGGTGAATCAAGCAGCAAACCTGGGCACCTTGACCTTTAGCCAGAAAATGAGCTCAGAGCAGAGTGTGGGAGGGTGTCTTTGGGTTTCCTGGCTGGGTATGCATTCCTTCTGTACACACTAATCTGCAGGTGTGATGAGCTCAGTGTGAGTAATTAGTGGGCCTTGCTGAAGGCTTTACCTATGGGGGCCATAGAAAATCCAGAGGAAATCCAAGCTCAAGAGCCACAGTTAAGTGTGGGCAGGAGGCCCATATTGCTGCGAAGACTTGGTTGTGGAGTATTTTATATTTGCATGAAACAGTTTTGCTCCCTGGGCTCCCACCTTCTCATGTGCACAGCTTGATCCCTATCTACACTGGACTAATTCTGGTAATTTCACAATGTTTAATGGCTTTATAGGAAGTAATAGCAACTGCTAATCAACAAGATCACCTTTCTGTGTTGGGGGGTTGAAATACGTCTCTTTTGGTGAATTTGGAAACTTTTTAGACTGGATGTTTTTGGTGTTCCCCATGTGTTAGGTTCCATGGGTGTCACATCTTGATTTTCATTCCATCATGGCAAATTCTGTCCTTGTTCTTGCTGTGATCCTGTCTTGCTTTGACCCCCACAGCTCACTCGCACCTCCATGTTTTTGCATTCCAGGAAGCTTAGGTCAGTAAGTTCTTTCAGCCATTATTGTTCACACTCATTCATTCAGCAATCATTGAAGCACCTGCTGTGGGTGAGCACTTCTGGCACTTCTTGGACATGAGATGCAAACCAGAATAAGATCTGGTCCTAGTCAGAGCAATGCAGCCCTGAAAGAAGGATGAGGAAGGAAAGCCTCAGTATTCATTTGCTCTGCGGGATACTCAGATTGTCACTTTTCTTCTCAGTTTTCTTGGCATGCAGCCCTCTCCCACCAGTAGCCTTTGTGCACAGACTTTTCTTGTGTTAGCTGGGATGTGAGGAAGCCAAGGGTCCCCCTCAACCCCCCGTCCTACTCTGTTTTGAGCTGGCTCTTGTGCTCAGGGTTCTGCTCAACATCATGTACCTGATTGTGGAGACTGTTCACCAGGAGTATGAGGGCGACAAGGCCGAGTGGAGGACAATGCGACAAACCTTCAGAGGCGAGCTGGGTAGGACCCTGGGGATCCTCTTAGAGGCCCTGCCTGGGGGTCAAGGCTGGAGAGCTTTGGGAGGGTTCTGTTGCTGCCTGTGGTTCTGATGTCCTTGGTTACTTCCAGGCTCCCCACTGTACAACAATGAGCCATTTGCCATCATGCTGTTTGGGATGGTGACCAAATTTTGCAGTGGCCATGCCCCCCACTTCCCCATGAAGAAAGTTCTCTTGTTGCTCTGGAAGACAGTATTGGTAAGCACCTCCTTAGTGGGAACTCAGATGTAGCAAATGGGACAGGAGGGAGACCATGTACAGTTGGCCCTCCATTTCCACCTGTTCACATCCATGGATTCAATCAACCACAGATCAAAAACTATTTGTACTGAATGTGTACAGATTTTTTTTTCTTATCATTATTCCTAAACAATACAATATAACAACAATCTATATAGCATTTACTTTGGGTTAGATATTATAAGAGATCTAGACATAATTTGAAATATATAGGAAGATGTGTGTAAGTTATATGGAAGTACCATACCATTTTGTACAAAATGGTATGGTACTTCCATATAACTTAAATTTTGTGTAATGGTATAGTACTTCTATACCATTTGTATAATGATATAGAACCGAAACTGCAGATTTTGGTATCTGCCTACAGGAGGGGTTTGTTTGGAAAGGGCCTTGGAGCCAATTCCCCATGGATAATGAGAGATGACTGTTGAGCTGTCACTTGTGGTCCACAACAGCCAAAGAGGACTTGGCCTTTGAGTCAGAATAGATTGGTTCACTGACCCCTTGATGATGTTTTCTCAGTCATAGAATAACTTCACCCCTGGACAAGGGACCTCTCAGAAAGCAACTTCCTTTCCTGAAGTTTGTAAAGTGATTTGAGGCAGAGTTAGAGCTGCTGTGGTTTTGGCCTTTCCATCAGATTTTCGGAGGATTCAAGTGTGAACCCTGAGCTAGCCTCTGTTTTCCTCAGGGTCTAGTATGAAACGGAGGAATATGGGGCAGGGGCTGCCACTGGCCAGCATACTTGGCTTCGAAGCATTGTCAACAGCTGGCTAGGCCAAAGCCCTTTCCTTTCCTCCAGGAGGGTGATGCTCTCTCCAAGACCTGCCCTGATGCTGTAGCCAGGGCTCAGGGAGTTTCAGGCCCCTTACAAGTCATCTACATGTTTTATCTTGGCCAGACATCCTGCTGGTTTCTCATGAAGCCTCACTGGAGCCACAAGAAAGCTGAATTGCTCAAGGACAATGACACTAAGGAGCCTAAAATGGAGTTTGGACTTCTAGGGAGATGTTTAGAGCTTGTTGGGGGTTTTTCCCCCTTCATTTGAGCAACCAAAAATGTGTTTTCAGTTTGAAATTGAAAGACTAGCATGTACAATTTTTAAAAGAAGAGACTGCTAGGTTTTCTAGAAATTAGAAGGGGCAGGTCTCTAGTCTGCTTGCTTTTTAAAAATTGAAGAATATGTCTCATGTAGAGCGAAGTGTGTGCGCTAGGTTCTGTTGGTTGCCATTTCACTCTTCCTTTTTTCCTCTCCCTTGCCAACATCACTGAATTCTAATTTGGGTAACTTTAGTTTCTTATTCGGAGGATGTGTGGGTCTCTGTAAGGACATAGGTCATGGTGGTGTCACAGGTGCTTTTTGGGCCTGACACCATGATCAGGGAGGGACCAGCTTGGTGGACATTATGACCCTGGTTCTGCATCCCTGTCTGACGCAGTGCACACTGGGTGGCTTTGAGGAGCTGCAGAGCATGAAGGCTGAGAAGCGCACCCTCCTGGGTCTCCCCCCACTGCCTGAGGACAGCATCAAAGTGATCCGCAACATGAGAGCTGCTTCCCCACCAGCATCTGCCTCAGACCTGATTGAGCAGCAGCAGAAACGGGGCCGCAGGGAACACAAGGTCTGACCACAGACAGTCCTGGGACTTGTTAGGACTGGCAGCAGCACTGTCCTGGAGGAGGGGGTGCTGGGAACTAACTGGTCAGAATGAATGCCTCCACAGCAGGGATGCTGTCTCCAGCCCAGACCCAGTGTACAGTGGGTTCTTAGAACATGGCAGTTTTGAGGTACTAGACCAAACAGTCATTTGTCATTTGATTCCAATCTCTAGGTTCTCGGCTGTTCTCAGCTCTCCGCCTGACACCTTTCTGTTTCAGGCCATTCTCCCTGCATTTCCTTTTTCTGTGTCATTAGTTGGCTCTGTTCTCCTCATCTCCCTCCCCCCTGTTTTTAGGCTCTGATAAAGCAGGACAATTTAGATGCCTTCAATGAGCGGGATCCCTACAAAGCTGACGACTCTCGAGAAGAGGAAGAAGAGAATGATGATGACAGCAGTCTGGAAGGGGAGACGTTCCCGCTTGAACGTGATGAGGTGATGCCTCCTCCACTGCAGCACCCCCAGACTGACAGGCTCACCTGCCCAAAGGGGCTTCCATGGGCTCCCAAGGTCAGGTGAGTGTCAGACCTTCAGAACACTCTTGGTTCGTGAAGCCAGAGTCCTCACACCCTCAGGCCACCACCTGGCCTGAGTCCCTGTGCAAGGTCCTCTGTAGGACTAGCCTGGCTATGGCTTTGAGACAAAGCTCTCTTAAAGTACCTTGTGCTGTCCTGGGGGATTCTGGGAGCTGGCCTTGCTGTTCTCACACAAAATGCCCCTTGTATGACTTCCAAGTAGTAATCTGAGTTAGAATTTGGTCAGAGTTGCTGGTGAAGGAGAATAAGAAAAAAATAAAAACAAGCATTTGGGCAAATCTACCCCTCTTCGTCCTGGGGATATACATCATTTTTCATTTGTTTTTTTTCAGTTCTGGGGATAGAACTTCAGGCCTTGTTCATACTAGACTATATATTGCATATAACAAAAGAATCATAGATTAGGGCTGGAGCGGTGGCTTGGTGGTTACGGCGCTTACCCAGAATGCACAAGTACACAGGTTCAAAACCCCAGCACCCATGTACACAACTAAGTGTCAGAGCAACGAAAGCCATGTGAAAAACTCAATAAAAATTGATTCTCTCTGTCAGTCTATCTCTCTATCTTACTATCCTTCTCTCTTAATAAAAAAAAGAATCATAGATTAAGGAAAATATATAAGGGTGAGTGATGGATGGGAGGACACCTAAAGATATAAAAATGGTATCTTTTTGATAGGCAATAATTTAACAAATAGATGAGCACATGAAAAGATACAAAAGTCACTTCATTGATCCAGATAAAGCCTCAGTTTTCAGTGCTCTGTGAAGGGAATGCAGTGTAGGTTGTCATACAATGCAATGTATGTATTGTTTGAGACAGGAAACTGATCCACATGAAAAATCAGTAGCTTATACCTCTTTATTTAAGAATGTTAAATATTGGGCTGGAGCAATGTCGGTGGTTGCAGCACTTGCCTGGCATTCACAAGGACCCAAGTTCGATCCCCAGTACCACATATACAACTAAATATTGGAAGAACAAAAATCAGATGAATCAATAAAGTTGACTCTCACTTTCTCTTTCTTTTTAACAACAACAACAACAAAAAGGCATGGGTAGGTGCTGGAGATGTGGCTTGGTAGTTAAGTGCTCCTGGTTCAATCCCCAGTACAAAAAGAAAAGAAAAGGAAAAAAAAAGCTATAAAGAAAATCAAAATAGCTGAACAGCTGGAGGAGTTCTGTTTTTATCCCCTTTTTGAAAAGGAAAAATAATTGCAAGAGACTTTTTCTTCTCCTGGTTCCCAATTTCTGGATCTTGTATTTTTATTTACTGAGATACCTTGAAACTCTGTTTGTTAAAACCTTCTTCTTTCCCTTGGCAGAGAGAAAGATATTGAGATGTTCCTCGAGTCCAGCCGCAGCAAGTTCATAGGTTATACTCTAGGCAGGTAAGTGCAATCTGAGACCCTTTTGAAATTCATTCTCCTAGCCTTTGGTGTGTGGGGACCCAGACAAATTGATGTCAAGGCTCAGCACAAGGCCTTCTTTATTCTCCAGTGACACAAACACAGTGGTGGGGCTGCCCAGGCCAATCCACGAAAGCATCAAGACTCTGAAACAGGTAAGTGGCTCTAGCTGAGCTTTTGGCCTCTTTGATCCCAAGTGAGTATAGCAAGCCCAGCCTGAGGGAACATCCTTTCAGGATTGTTGTCTGCCTGCCAGAAAGAGCCAGAGCCGTGCAGCCTGGGAAGCAGCTTTTCACAAGTTTGATATCTTGTAGTTGAGCTTTTGTTTGGCACTGAGAGGTTCATTAAATGTTATCTTACTTGCCAGGCATTAGAGGTTTTTGTTGTTGTTGTTGTTGTTATTTTTTAAAGAGAGAGGGACAGGAGGTGGCTCCGCGGTTACAGTGCTTGCTTGGCATGCACAAGTACACGGGTTCAAACCCCAGCACCTACATACACAACTAAGTATCGGAGCAACTAAAGCCATGTGAAAAACTCAATAAAAATTGATTCTCTCTGTCTCTGTATCTCTCTCTCACTGTCTTTCTCTCTTTAAAAAAAAAAAAAGAGAGAGAGAGAAAGGGACAGTTAGAGAGACAGAGAAAGAGAGAAACAACTTTATTTAGTTTTTCACTTGGCCTTAGTTGCTCCAACACTTAGTTGTGTACGTGGTGCTGGGGTTTGAACCCGGTTCCTCATGCACCGAAACCACTGAGCCACTGCTTCCGACCCCAGGCTTTAGAGTTTTAAGGAGCCCAGTAAATGGCTCTCCCTTTTCCTTGCCCACCTTCTCAGGCAATTGAGATAGAGGAGTAGGCAGACAGTGATTGCAGTGGAGCAACTGGGGACTAAGGGTTAACACCACAGTGAGTGTCCTAATACCATACTTTTCGAATTAGGCAGGCTTCCATACCCAGTCCCAGGCAGTGCCAGAGGGCCCTGCTAGGCCTGTTGCAGGAGTAGGAAGGGGACAGGCTCTCAGCTCTCAGTAGGCAGATTCTAAAGAGAATGGAGAAGGGGCTGGGCTAAGCCTGTTCTGTTCCTCTCCCACAGTCCCACAGAGGGGAACAGTGGGTAAGAGGAAGGAGCAAGGAGAGACCAGGAATGTTTCTTAATCTTCCACATGGGAGGCGATGTTAAGTGTGGGGAAGAGCTGTCTCCCTACCATTATATCTGGAGTGTTAACTATGTTTTTGAAATATTGTTGTAATTGGTGTTGTAGCACCAAGTGGTGCCTGTGTAGCTAAGCTTTTTTAGTACATTCTTGGTTTCGTTTTTAGTAGTTTTTTTTCCTGTCAGTGTAACTACCTGAAAACACTTTTCCCTCCCTTAATTTGATGTATTTCTAGTCTACTATGGATTTTTTATCCTGGTTTAAAAGGTATGCCCACTTACAAAAATATTTTGGATCTGAAATTTTAGTTAGGGGTCTTTATGGTGACTTAGCCCTCTCTAGAAGACCATGTGTGAAGAAAAATGTGTGGGTCTTTGCCCAGGGTGTGGGGAGTATGGCCAGAGCGTGAGGGTTGTTTCCTGAAGTGCTTCCTCTCCGGTCTTTCTCCAGCACAAGTACACATCAATTGCAGAGGTCCAGGCACAGATGGAGGAGGAGTACCTTCGCTCTCCTCTCTCAGGAGTGAGTTACAGCCTTGTGCCCAGAAGGTCCCCAGATGTTCCTCTGCCCTGTGTTGGGCCTGGTCCACAAACCTGCCTCTGAGCCCAGCCCTGCCTCAGAGCACTCTCAGCTCCATGCCTGGTGCAGGGGTGACATATGCTTAACATAAGGGTGTTGAATGCAAACTGAGCCAGGCACCTGCTTCTGAGGACCAGCTCCACCAGTCAGTGGGTGACAATTTGGGCATGTGCATGTCTTTCTCCATGCTTAGTTTGCCTACCTATAAAATGGGAATAATAGTACCTTCTCCTCGTGGTTGTTATAAGGATTAAGTGAATTGTTACAAGTAAAGCCCCTGGCATGCTTGCTGTATGCAATTCGATGTCATTATCTTCAATGTCATTCTTTATGTTGACACTTAAGGATTCTCCTCCAGCCAGCTAGCAAACTGGCTCAGGAGATTGCAGCCTCCCCTGGGGTTTTATCTTTGTACTTCTAACCTTAAAAGGGAGAAGAGGAAGTTGAACAAGTCCCTGCAGAAACCCTCTACCAAGGCTTGCTCCCCAGTCTGCCTCAGTATATGGTGAGTGCTCTGTGTGCAGGATCCCTCTCAGTGGCCACCAGTAGGTACCTGCAGTGGAATCCTCTCCCCACTACACTGGCCAGTCTTTCTCACCCCCTCGAGGCTCCTGCCACCTGCGGACCTACAGGAACACTGCTTCTTAGGGCTTCAACTGGTCCTTGGCTCTCATACAAATGTGTCTGAGTGGTCTGTTCTTCCCAGATCGCCCTCCTCAAGATCCTGCTGGCTGCAGCTCCCACCTCAAAAGCCAAAACAGATTCAATCAACATCCTAGCTGACGTCCTACCTGAGGAAATGCCGTGAGTATCATTCCTGTGAATGGAGTAGGTCAGGTGACAGAAGGCAAAAGGCAAATATTTTTTGGGTTGACTTCTTTTTTTGTCCCAATGTGTCTGCAGGTTCAGTTTAGGGTATTCCTGACTCAGATAAAGGAAACTACTGAATTCAGTAGTTTTACTTGTTGGGGAGATGACTTTAGTCCAGTTGGCCTGGATTCTAGTGTAGATTCTGCCACTGAGTGAACTCCTGAGTGAATTAGGAAAGTCATTCTTTCTTTGTAAAGTGGATGGGGTAGCATTTTAAACATTTCCTTCCAAAGCCAAGTGATCAGGACACTCAGTATGGTAGGGTCTGCTTCTGGGCAGTTTGCCAGTCACAGCTGAACCTGCGATTATATGGAGCCTCTCCTATTGGCCAGTGAAGTAGACAAGCAAATCCTGGTGAATGTCTCAGGAAATAGAATGAAGCCCTTAGGGTTCTTCCTCCCTGGGTAGACCTCCTCTCTTTATTGAGAGTACAAACTGAGCTTGTATTCCACGTTAAGAAGGACCAGGTCCTCACCTAATCAGCCTGCCTGCCAGTGCTGCCCAGCTCTAAGCTCAGCTTTCTGGTGTCTACCAGTGATATCCGGTGAGGGAGGAGGCCAGATTGGCTAAAACAAAAGAGAGAATCATGTTACACTAGGCCATCTTGATGGCCTTAGGAGAAAAGGTTCCAGAGTCAACTATTATATTTCCTCCTATACAGATTTACAGTGAGAAGACCTGAATTAAGAAACTGTGGTTGGTTGTGGTGGTGTACACCTATAATCCCAGTGGTCTAGGGGGCTAAAGCAGGAGAATCCAAGTTCAAAGCCATCCTCAGCAACTTAGCAAGGCCCTAAGCAACTTAGTGAGACCCTGTCTTAAAATAAAATTTTTTTTTAATTTTTTTTTTTTTTTTTTTTTTTAAAGAAAGAGGGACAGTGAGAGAGAGAAAGGGAGAAACAACTTTATTTAGTTTTTCACATGGCCTTAGTTCCTTAGTTGCTCTAACACTTAGTTGTGTACGTGGTGCTGGGGTTTGAACCCGGGTCCTCGTGCTTGCCAGGCAAGCGCCGAAACCGCTGAGCCACCGCTCCAGCCCTTAAAATAAAAATTTAAAAGGGAAATAAATAAAAAGTACTGGGGATGTGGCTCAGTGGTTAAGCACCCCAGGGTTCAATCCCTGGTACTGCCCCCCCCCCCGCAAAGAAAAAGAAAGAAACTGATATAACTTGGTGCTTCCTTAATTTATCTGACTTCAAAACTTTAAAATCCCCATAACATGAAACTTGTCAATGTACTGGTATGCTACAGAACACACTTTGGGGAACTCAGGTTAATATGGTGGCCAAAATTTAGGAGAGATCTTGAAGGAGAAAGGAGAAATCTATTTTGGAAAGAATAGCAGAGAAATAGGCCACGAATGTATTTGGAGGCATCATGGATAAGAAAAAAATTGTGCTAAGCTAGATTGCTTGGGAGACCTAACCCTCTGAGGTATCCACAAGGACCTTTGCCCAGAAGGCTCAGGAATCCATCTCCTCTGTGGGCACCTGGAAAAGAGCGGCTGCACATGCTGGTGGCTCACCTGTACACCTGTGTTTTCAGCACCACAGTGTTGCAAAGCATGAAGCTCGGGGTGGATGTGAATCGCCACAAAGAGGTTATTGTTAAGGCCATTTCTGCTCTGCTGCTGCTGCTGCTGAAGCACTTTAAGTTGAATCACATCTACCAGGTACCTGCAGGGCCTTCCTTCCTGTTTTCTGGGTGGGTGCCTCAAGCAGTGTTGCCCTTCCAGCCTGAAAGAATGGGGCCTTGGCCTTTGGACTCACCTGAGCTCTGCATGAATGTTCTAAGACACAGACCTCCAACCTAGACCTTTTATTACTGGAGGAAGGATGATAAGGCCTCAAGGGACATGCTTTTCTTTTTCTCCTGTTGGTTTCAGTTTGAATACATGGCCCAGCACTTGGTATTTGCCAACTGCATCCCTTTGATCCTAAAGTTCTTCAATCAAAACATCATGTCCTACATTACCGCCAAGAACAGGTGATGGGAACCAGGGACCAGGAAGGAGTGGGTATGGCCAGATGGCAAGGCTCATAGCTGTCTCCCACTGAGTCCATTCAGCTAATATTTTTTCCAGTACTTGTGAACCAGAACTCTGCAAGGCGTCAGGACACAATGATGAATAAGACAGGATTCCTGCCTGAGGAGAAACCAATGTGCAAAATCTGAGTAGCTAATCTAGTGGCAGGTGACTCAGTCTGTGCGTGGGCTGGGGGCTCTCACCTGGGCTCCAGTGCTACCTTCACTATCCCTTCACCCTCTCCTGCCCCCCCCTTTTTTTTCTTTTTGAGAAGACCATCTGAGCTGCTCCTCTCTTAAGAAGCTTTGGCTGTATGCACTGTAGAGCCCTGCCTGCTGACTTTACATACACACTCACACTGCTTGGTGCCAGCCGTACTTGACCATGCCTGCTCATCAGTGTGACACCATAGGATGAGTGACCAGCCAGATAGCATCTTAAGTAGGGCTTAGCATAAATCAGTTCCCTTGAGCTGTCCCTCCCCTCCAGCCCCAGATTCATTGCTGTGGGGAAGGCATCTCCATCCCTTGCAAGATTACAAACCTGTGTGTCCAGCCACAGGGGAATGTACAGGTTCTCTTGTAGCAGCTCTGTCCTCATCTTACAGTGAGGGAGATGGGGGAGGAGCAAACAAGGTAGAATCCTATTTCTGCTCCAATAAACAAGGAGGAGAGCCAGGAACCGTCTCACTCAGATGCTGCACCAGACCCAGGCCTTTGTTCATGGTGGATGCCTGGTTCTCTTGTCTCTGCAGCATTTCTGTCCTGGATTACCCTCACTGTGTGGTGAATGAACTACCAGAGCTGACTGCAGAGAGTCTGGTAAGTGGTTGGACTCTCCCTAGCCTTCCCTTTGGCATGAAGTTTGCACCTCCACGAAGGGATAAAGGACCTTCCACAGATGTCACTTTTGAGTGCCTGGCTTTTATTTTATTTTATTGTTTTAAAAAAGAGAGGGATAGTGTGTGTGTGAGAGAGAGAATGAATTTTATTTAGTTATTCACGTGGCTTTTGTTGCTCCAACACTTTGTTGTGTATATGTTGCTGGGGTTTGAACCCACATCCTTGCGCATGCTAAGCAAGTGCACAACCACCAAGGCACCACTCCAGCCCCATTGAGTGCCTGACTTTTAAGACATTGGAATTGCACAGAAGGTAGAGGAGTGACCTTGCAGAATAGAAGGGTTTGGATACATGGGACGTTCAGTCAGGGAGCAGCTCTTCAGGGATAGCTGGCCCAGAGATTGCCTAAGAGAGTTGCTTCCCACTTCAGCACCAATACTAGGCTCAGAGATCACAACCTGCGGTTTTATAGCCCATTTTTCCTGAAAGAAAAAATCTAGCAAGCTCACTTCCCCGATAATTTCCTGCCAACTTCTCTGTATTGGAATGTCCCTTGGGCCACTCCAAGAATAGGGGGTTCCTGGTAGAGGGATGGGGACCTAGTCTTTAGAGTCAGGTTTGTTGAGGGCCTTTTAGATACTGCTGAGAACCCTGCATCTGTGAGGGTTATAATTATTCCTGGACTTACCCATAGGAAGCAGGTGACAACAACCAGTTTTGCTGGAGGAATCTCTTTTCTTGCATCAATCTGCTTCGGATCTTGAACAAGCTGACAAAATGGAAGCATTCAAGGACAATGGTGAGTCAGTGCAGTTGGCAGGCCTGAAACTGGGAGCTCATAGAAGAGCGCCACACCTTCCCCTCCCCACCAGGAGCAAGGAGTTCCAGGGCAGAGCTTGCTGCTGCAACTCTGTCCTCCTCACTTAGCTTTTCTGTAGCCATGTCCTTGAATTTTAAGGAAGAGCTGTTTCCTGGGTCCCTGATGGATTGAACCAGAAGCTGGAAGAGGCTCAGTTGTGTACTGTAAAAAACTCAAACTGACAGATGAGCTCTTTGTCTGTCCTCTTAGTTCTTTTTTTTTTTTTTCTTTTTTTAAGAGAGAGTTAATATTTTCTGTTTTTCATCTGGTTTTGTTTTTCCTCCACTTTGTTGTGTATGTCATGGCGGGGATCAAACCGCATGCCAGGCAAGCACTCTGCTCCTGAGCTCTCTCTCCAGCCCTATTCCCATAATCTTGATTGGTCAGGGTTTTGGGGTCTTCCTTAACCTGGATCTAAGAATGAGGATGTTCTGGTGAAGGAATGCATAGCTTTCTTTAGATTCCAAAATGACCCATAATTAGGGTGACCGAAAATCTTCATTTGTCTGGAACTTTCCCAGGTTAGCACTCAAAATCTAATGTACCAGCAAACCCCTCAGTCCAAGGGAAACTGAGATGGCTTGTCACTCCATCCATAAGTGTTAAGTGGTGGTGTGTGCATTTCTACCTGTCCTCAACTGGGCTGCTCACTGTGCCTCGCCCAGATGCTGGTGGTGTTCAAGTCAGCACCCATCTTGAAGCGGGCCCTGAAGGTGAAGCAAGCCATGATGCAGCTGTATGTCCTGAAACTACTCAAGGTACAAACCAAATACTTGGGGCGGCAGTGGCGCAAGAGCAACATGAAGACAATGTCTGCCATCTACCAGAAGGTGCGGCATCGGCTGAACGATGACTGGGCATATGGCAATGGTGAGATCATACGAAGCAGGATTGGGGTAGCGTGGGTAAAAGGCAACATTGTTCGTTCCTTGCCCAGGGTACCTCAGGAGCCTCTCTCTGCTGTGCATCGCAATGAGGAACAGGAAGGAACAGGAAGCCCAGCTAGCTCCTGCTTTTGTGTCATCAAGATGCAAGCTCTAGGAAGGACCTGGGAAGCTACCTAAGTTTGCATCTTTAGTCATCCCTAATTTCTCTCTGTCCCTCCAAATCATTTCTTTTGTAGAAATTGTCCCCAAGACTCTGCCCCTTTTTTCCTCTGCACTACACCTGACCACCTAAACTCTTACAGCTTCCAAGTGGCTCCCTGGCTCTAGTTTCTTCCTGTCTATCTGCACTTCAGACTTGGCCCTAGTGATCTTTTCAACACACAGATCCTATGCTGTCTCCTCCCAAGTAAAATCCTTTGTTAACTTCCTTAGAATTGGAGTCAAACTCTTAAGCAAGGCAGGTGAGACCCACTCATCTTCCTTCCCTCTCCCCTTTGTAATCTGACTCAACTTCCCTTTCAACTTCATTACCTGTTCTCAGCCCAGCCCTCCATTACACCCAGGGTTCCAGGCATCAGAAGTAGAGAGTTCCTCAGGTTTCCACCAAGGTTTGGTTCCAAGACTACCTGTGGATACAAAATTCCAGATGCTCAAGTCCCTTCAGTCCTGGGTTTGGCATCTATAGATATGGAGTCTGACTGTACTTGGTCCGGGAACATTAGCCATGTCATTTCCTACTTCTAAGCCTCTGTGTGCACTGTTCTATCTACCCATAGTCTTCTCCACCCACCCCAACTGTTCTGTATCTGCTTGTTATCACATATTATAGTTGCACTGTAGCTATATGACTGTCTGTATTCCAGTGCCCTGTGAATTTGTATGGGCCCAGGGTGGCACACAGCACCTGATCAGGGATTTGAGAGAGGATGAGCAAATGAAGGAATCTCCAGGTTCCTGTCTCTGACTCCAGAGAGCCAGGGAGAAACTTATCTTCAAAGAAGCATGTTGTACATGTGGCTCTCCTTCTCTGAGTTGTACAAGCCTTACTCAGATCTGGCTTTCTCCTTATATCTAACTCTCCTTTGCACCTAGGAAAGAATTCTTATTCATCTTCTTGAGAATGGGCTTCAGGGTGCCTTGCTTCTAGTTGACAGTCACCATTTTGAGCTGGCCTGGCCTCTGAGCCTCAGTGAACCCATGCAGAGATGCTATAGGGCTGGGCTCCTAACCATATCTTCCTGCTTTTTGTTCCAGATCTTGATGCCAGGCCTTGGGACTTTCAGGCAGAGGAATGTGCCCTACGTGCGAACATTGAACGCTTTAATGCCCGGCGCTATGATCGGGCCCACAGCAACCCTGACTTCCTGCCAGTAGACAACTGCCTGCAGAGTGTCCTGGGCCAGCGGGTGGACCTTCCTGAGGATTTCCAGATGAACTATGACCTCTGGTTAGAAAGGGAGGTCTTCTCTAAGCCTATTTCCTGGGAAGAGCTGCTGCAGTGAGGTGGCTGGGCTGGGACCTAAAACAAAAAGGGTGATCTCATACCTGAGGGACTGTCCTGGTTATTGCTGCAGTGCTCCCATCCACCTCCAGGTGGCAGCACAGCCCCACTGTGTCCTTTGCAGCTAGCTCTGGGCTTGTGGGTGAGCCCCGGTTAGCCCCTCTGGTTGACTCCTAGCACCCTACTCTGGAGCAGTCTTCTCTCCCTGGGATCTTCCTTTACTCCCCTCAACTCCAGCCCCGCTCTCTTGGACATGGTTGGTTGCAGCTCATTTTGCAGTTAGCCCGTGACTGCAAAAGCTGGGATGGGATGGGCAACTCTTCTAATCACATCTGAATTTCAGGGTCATGCCAATTCTTCCTAAGATGTGCAGCTTGGCATGTCAGCTTGCCAAGGAAAATGGCTTAGGATTAGATTCAAGACCAGAAAGTTGACATCTTGGTTGGGTTCTGGGGGTTTCTGATGTCATTCCAGCCTCCTACTCAGTTTCATCCAGAAGCAGTAGCAGAGACTACTGTAGCCACTGCACCCTTTGGTTTTGGATGAGGTTGAGGTAGGGAGAGAGGCTTCCCTTAATCAGAGGTGCCTGTTTTCCTCCTAGGTTTGTAAGGGCCTGTAAATATCACTCTATAAATCTGTGTGTGTTCTATGGTGTCATGTTGGGATTTTTATGTGTTTGTGTATTCTGTTTACATTAAAAGGAAGCAAAATAATCTCCATTACTTTGTCTGCAAGGAAATATGGCCTCTAAAAATATCCAGGTCTCAAAAGTAGCTTATTCCTGCTGGCATTGGTAGATCAGCCATTTGTGCCCTGCCATGCTGCTTGCGTTTCCCATCCAAGGTAATTTTCCAAAGTGTTATTTCCCCACATCAGTCTGAGAGATTGCTCCAACCCAGTTCCAAGGCTCTGGGTTATGGAGTTGAGTGGTCCTGCATCCTGGGTTTGATATGGTTTCAGCAGGAGCCCCTCTTTTCTCTGAATCACTCCCTAGAGCTGGCCTCAACCAAACCAGTTTCAGTGCTTGGTCAAAGTAGAGGTCAGCTGCTCAGATCCTCACTGGGGCAAGTGGTTGAGATGGAGAGGAAAACTTAGGTGCTCAGAGCCTGGGAAGCAGACCATCAGGAGCCAGCTTCACAGTGGGAAAGAGTATTAGAGAGAGAACCCAGAAACCTCCCATGGCTGAGGGAGAAGCAAGGAAAACATTGAGGCAGGCAGGTGTCAGTTTGAAGCCTCCTGGAGCATACAGTTGCTTCAGATCCCTGATCGCGTTTGGCTCTGCCTCTCTCCACTCTCAGCCTCTGTCTCAGAGGATAGTGCCATTTTCTTTTCTTTTCTCTTTTTTTTTCAGGGCTGAGGACTGAACTCGGGTCCTTGCGCATGCTAGGCAAGTGCTTTGCCACTGAGCTAAATCCCCAACCCTGCTTTTCTTTTTCTTGGTACTAGAGATTTAACCCAGGGCACTTTACCACTGCACTATGTCCCCAGCTTTTTTTTTATTTTTTTTATTTTTTTTTTGAGATAGTCTCACTAAGTTTTTGAGGCTGACTTTGAATTTGCAATTTGCAGTCCTCCAGCCTCAGCCTCTAGCCACTCTGATTATAGGCATGTGCCACTGCACCTGGCAGTACTAAACTTTTCATATTGGTGAAAAGACTGTTTCCTTTTCAGAATTTCTGGAAGGTTCTTTTTTTTATTATTTTAAAGAGGAAGAGAGAATCAATTTTATTTATTTATTTTTCATCTGGTTTTTGTTTCTCCAATACTTACTTGTATATGTGGTCCTGGGGTTTGAACCTGGGTCTTTGCGAATACTAGGCAAGCCCTTTAAACACTGAGCTACCACGTCAGCCCCTGGAAGGTTCTTTATCTTACCTGATGGCAGTATGTTTGAGGCCTTAAGTCTCCAAAGGGTTCTTGAGTGATAAAGTAAGCATTCTGCGGAAAAAGTCCCCATTGTTGGTGTTTAGGTTCAATGCCTACTGGGCCTGGGCCCTGCTGAGACTCAGGATGGGCCTTGATGTGCAGCCTGGTTAGGAGCTGCCCAGCAGAAACCAGCACTGCACTTGAGGGTCACACACCCTTTGGGATGGGAAGTCCCTGTGATTGGCCCTTTTCCCCAAAGGAACTTGCATAGGATGAAGGAGTTTGACACCGTTCTTGTGTGTGATGGATTTTCTGCTGCATCTTGCCTAGGCTGATAGGAAGTATGTATATCTTAAGATTTCCATTTGGTAAAGATAGATTCTTCACATTCTTACTCCGGAATGCATCCAGAACACTGAAGCTGCCTGGCCTGGCCTTGTTTCCATTCTCTGTTGACTTCCCAGTCTCTCTTCCTATCTGAAGAAAAGAACACAAGGCTGTCAAACCTAAGCAAGTGAATCCCTTATCGGTGGGCCCAGGCACTGGTCTGGGGAGGGCAAGGGGCTTCTCACAGGTTCAGAGTTTGTTAGTGGTAGTTTGGCCATTTGAACCCAGGGCCCTGTGCAGAAATTTCTTTTGGAACCATCCATTCATTATATCTCATCAGGGTCATGAGGTAGGCAGAGGACATAAAGCCTTTGGTAAATGGTTGAGTTAACATAGAATGTTGGTTATCGCTAACCAGGCTCAGGGTTCAGTGCTCCTTCATCCACAGAGGGTCAGATTACTTGAGGTTTATATCACCTTGAGGATGGGAACCGTCCTCGTTAATCATGAGAGTACCGCTTAGTGGATGCTGAACAAGTGCCAGGCACAATATTGGATGTTTGTTGAAGATACACTTTTCTACTTAGTTATCAGCAAATGCTGAGTGTGTTTACTGTGTGCCAGCTACTGTTCTAAGCACTTAGGCGGAATATCCATTTCTTACAATAGCTCTGAAAGGTACATACTACTGCGATCTCTATTTTGCAGATGAGGAGACCATGGCACAGAAAGGGTAAAGAACTTGCCTAAGGTCATATAAAAATATGGTCTACGGGCTGGAGCGGTGGCTGAGCAATTGGAGTGCTTGCCAGGCATGTGCAAGGACCTGGGTTCAAACCCCAGCACCACATACACAGCTAAGTGTTAGAGAAACAAAGGCCAGATGAAAACATAAATAAAATGGATTCTCTCCCTCACTCTATCCCTTCTCTTGCTTTCTTTTTTAAGAGAGAAGGACAGTGAGAGAGAGAGAGAGAGAGTCAATTTTTGTTGAGGTTTTCACATGGCTTTCGTTGTTCTGACACTTGGTTGTGTATGTGGGCACTGGCATTTGAACCTGTGTACTCACACATGCTGGGCAAGTGCTGTAACCACCGAGCCACCACTCCAGCTTCCGCTTCTCTTTCTTTAAAAAATATGGGTTAGGGGGCTGAAGATGTAGCTTGGTGGTTATGGCACTTGCCTGGTATGCGTGAGGATGCAGGTTCAAGGTTCAAACCCTAGCAGAAGTGCAGAGCAACGAAGGCCACATGAAGAACTAAATAAAATTGATTCATTCTCTCTCTCTCTCTCTCACACACACACACACACACACCACACACACTGTCCCACTCTCTCTTAAGGGAAAAAAAACTCGGTCTACAGCCAGGATTCACACCCAGGTACCTGCAGTACTTACATATTCCCTTATTAGTCATTGCTGTCCACCAGTGCCCTTTGTTCACCGTAACCAGTACTTAGTCTTTGCTCCAGCTTGGTAACTACACAGAAGATTTACGGCAAGCATCCCTGGCTTTAGGCCCTAACTGGGTCACTCAACCTTGCCCTTGGTCTAGCATCTGGTTTGCCCTAAATGTGCCCTTAAGGTAACTTGGGGAGTGCTGCTACTTTTTTTATTTTTTCTTTGCTTGCTGAGTCTTAACTTCTTTCTTTCCCATTCTCAGAGAACTCCTGTGTCAGCTGCCCCTGCCATACCTACTGGGCTTATCTCCCTGGAGGCTGACTTCCTGTCTGTCCTCTAATGGACTGACCAGTCACAGTGTTTGCTGTGTTCATTTGGCAATTGGTCTTGTCAGCCTCAGGCTGGTGCCATAAAACAAGGGGTTTGCACCCTTTGGTAGTG
Organism: Aplodontia rufa; assembly: GCA_004027875.1. Lineage (NCBI taxonomy): Eukaryota > Metazoa > Chordata > Mammalia > Rodentia > Aplodontiidae > Aplodontia > Aplodontia rufa. Next base: position 45,973 of record PVKS010003257.1, on the reverse strand, counting down.
AGACAATCCTGACTTTCAGTCTAGGCTCTGACATTTACTCACTGAGAGGCCTTGAGCTAATCAAGCTCTAAGTTTCAGTTGGCTTTACTGTGAAACTTGGTTTCATAATAGCCCTATGGTGAATAAGAGTGGGCAGTGGACCCACATACCTGGCTGGCAAGGGACAACAGTAATTGGTAGCAGTTGTTAGCATTGCTAACCGCCCTTGCACAAGTAAGCTATAAATTTGCGACCATTTCCTGTGTTCCCTAGAAGATAAATCCCCTACCAGAATTAGAACTAAATCTTGAAGAATCAGAGCTACATCTTAGGCCTCCTTGTATGCACCATCCTAGCTCAGTGCCCTGAATCCAGAAGCCTCTCAGAAGAGCTAGCCATAGTTGGCAGCCCTCCTGTCATATTGAAGGCCTTCTCTGGGCCAGGTTCTGTGCTAGGTGCCCAGATGTCTAGGTGAATAGGACACTTCAGTAACTTCCTTCTTGTGGAACAGAGAGAGACATCTGAAGGTTCCTATGGTCACAGCTAGTGCCCTCATCCTGGACAAAAGACTGGGGCCTTCAGTCTTCAAATGGAAAGAGAGAGGCTCTGGCCCAAGGATCAGTGGCTCTGGGAATAGACAGTGTGCTCGCTGCACTCCTGATAGAGATGATGAGACTTAGCCGGTGGAGGAGGCTGGGGCAGAGGCGAGGTTTGTACTCACTCTGCTGAGGCAGGGGAATGTCTGCCCTATTCCTGTTCTGGCCAGGGGTTGTAATTCAGGTTGATGTAAGTGGCTGGGAAAGGTGGAGGAAGGATTGAATTCCTGTTGAAGCTTTTCCCAGTGTGGTACTGAAGCAAGAAGGGTGGACTGACAGGCTCCCTAGCTAGAACCCTCCAGTCCTGACTTAAGTGTCTGTGCCCCTGCCAGGACCAAGATTGAAAGCTTGAATCTTGGGGTGGGCCTCAGTGGGGCAGAGAACTTCAGCAAAAGGAAGTTGAGCCCAGAAGCTCTCTGACAGTTGGGATTCCAGGTGGTGCCACTCCCCCTTCCTTGTCCCAGGAGTAAGTGGAGTCGCAGTCTGGCCTTGCGGAACTGTAGGGCTTAACGCTAAGGTCTCAGGTCACCTCTGGAGTAAGGCTGGGGACTGTGTCTTAGGAGTGTGGGGGAGGAGAGGAGCACAGCTAATGGGAAGCAGGTGGAAGGGCTGCCCCTGCCCCAGCTAGGGGACAGGCGGCTGGGATGGCCAGTCAGTGGGAGGACCAGTCAGCTCACAGATAATCCCATGGAACAGGCTCCGGGATACCCATTCATATTCATTATGTGTGAAGCGGTCGGTTGTAAAGTTAGCTTTCTCTTCATTTAGCTGTCACTGGGCAAAAAAATATGAGCTGTGGGCAGATGCCCCTGGATGGGAGCCAGTAGCCGGGTCTCTGGCCTCCCTGTGCCCTCCTGCAGCAGGCCTTCCCCTAACACAGACCCTTTCTGGCCTCTACCCATGGCCTCTGCCCGCCTCTATACCACTCTTGCTGCCTGGATCTCAGGCTTGACTTTCTTTCCTTCTGTCTGCCTTGTCTCCACTTTGGCTTCCTTTGCTTGACCTTTACAGATACCTCCTTCTTCTCTCCTTTCCTCTAAGTTGAGAAAGCAGGAATCATGTTTTTCTCAACCATTGGTCTGTCTCTGGCATTGCACAATGCCTGGCCCAGAGTAGAACCTCATTAAGTTGTAGAACAAACCAACATTTCTGCAGTTCTCTGAGTTTTGTGGAGTAAAAAGTTCAAAACTTTTCTGACCACTCTGTGGCTGAAGAAACTTCTAGTGCAGTGGTGTGAGCCTTGGAGACAGAGGTAGACACTCAAGCCCCAGTTCCATTCCTGACCAGTGGGTGAAGATATAGGAGATTCATGGAGGTAGCTGGGGAGCCTCTCCCCCCTGCCCTGACTCCACCCTTCCTGATCATGCCCTCTCCTGCTGGACAGGGGAAAGAAGTCACCAGCAGCGAGGAAAGAGAGGGAAGAGCCTGGCTCCATTGTAGCCTCATCACAGTGACTGTCTTGGCTGGGAAATTGGATCTGATGGGGAGACTCACTCCCTTTTTGGGAATAGTCACAGTGCTCATGTGTCTGCGTGCTTGAGTTTCTCTGTGTGTGAAAGATGAGGCGTGGGGTGGGGGTGGCTGGGCTGTCTGAGGTGGAATTCTGAGCAATGTGGTTGTGTTTACTGAGAGGGTAGGAGGGCCAGGCTTGCTTTTTTCCTGCCTTTCAGGCTCCAGAGATAAGGCAGAAAGTGGGGATGAAGGATAGAATGGGTAATACTCTGAAACCACAAGAAAGAGTTCTGGCTTTTGTCTCTGCCCCACAGCTCAGACGTGCTCCTGGGGCATCTGGGAGAGGTAGCCACCCCACCCCCAGCACTCTGGGATCCCAGACCCCAGCAGTTCAGAGCCCTCAGTGGGCACCCTGTTCTTTCATTCTCCCATCCATTGTCAGTTCAGCTACAAACTTATCTGCGGGGGCTGAAAGGGTGGCTCAACGGTTACGGTGCTTGTCTTGCATGCATGAGTATGAGGGTTCAAACCTCAGCACCACTTACACAATGAAGTGTCCCAGCAACAAAAGTCTATGAAAAGCTAAATAAAATTGATTGTCTTTCTCATTGTCCTCTCTCTTAAAAAAAAAATCCAATTTTTCCTCCCTTTCCCACCCCAAAATTTACCTGCCTCCCAGTACCCCCCTGAAGCCACAGGAGACCCTGGGCAGGTGATAGGACCTGGTTTGTCATTCATCATTCTTGAGGATTCTGCAACAGAACCACCTTCCCTAGGCTTGGGGATCTCTGATAGTCCATCAGGATCCTAGACACGGAGCAGCCGAGTGCCAAGCCCTGGGGATACAGAGTCTCCTCATATAAAAAAAACAAAAAACAAACAAACAAAAAAAAAAACATCACTTTTATCACAATGCTGGGCAGCACTTGTCTTCTTTACAAAAGGATCTTTACAAAAATAGGGGGTGGGGATCACAGGGGCTCAGAGACTATAGAAATCTGTTTTATTCTGACCAACATCTAATATGGTTTCCATGGCCTAGCCCTGGCCTGGCCCCATGGAGGCAAATCCAAATACTTGGTGGTTTCTGATGGAATTTCTGCCCCTTGAAGGAGAAGATGACTGCATAGCATGTTGGGAGGTCTGGCACAGGGCAGGAGTAAGGGCTGGTTGGAGCAAGGGAGACCAACCTTTCATGCTGGCCTCTAAGGCAGCCACTGGGTACACTCCCCATGGTGGTGGGGAGGGGGAAATGAGGCCAACCCTAGAGGCTTTGGTTTACCTTGTGTCACGAAGAGCTCCTACCAGTTCAATCTGTATTCTTACCCTTTCCCTGGCTCCTTTAGGCCTTTTCAGCTGGAATAGCTGGACTTGGGCAGTCTTGAGTAGGCAGGGCAGTGTCCCTCCTTCCAGCCTAGTATGAGTGAGGGGACCCAGTTTGTCAGGAAGAGTCCTGCCTACATTGAAGCCCCTTTCTCCTATACAGCCTCATATTACTCTAAGAATAAAGATCCTGTAGCATGTTCCCTGCCAGGGGCTGAGGGTTCCAGCAGCTCCCCCAGCCCCTGAAACTATCTGGGGCTTGAAAGCAGATGGGTGTGCTCTTTGGTGTCCAGGCAGGGTGGGCTGGGAGCAGCTGGGAACACAAATTGGGGTGGACAGCTCAGTGTGCAGGTTTATGCCACCCATCACGTGGTCCAGTTCAGCAGGCTGGGCGGCTCCTTGGGCTTCACCCTGAGCGAGACGAGACTTGGAGATTTGTAGTCACCATCCGGAGAGGGCTCAAAGTTGTGGCCCCCTAGGGCAGGGGGGAAGCTGTGGATGGAGTAGATGCCAGGGTGGGCTGCAGGGGAGGCTGGAACCCCCATGAAGCCAGCCACATTTCCATGGGAGTGGGAGTATGGGGACATGCACGGGGAGGGAATGCCCTCTGGAGACACGAGGCAAGGGCCTCCTGGGCTCCCGGGCCCTGGACTGGGCCACAGGGAGCTCTGCAGCTGAAAAGAGAAGGAAACGGGAGGCCATGAGCCAGAGCCCTGGGGAGCTGCCTGCTTTCCCTAATCTCTCTTTGTCCTCAAGGCCCCAGAATCTTCACAAGAACCATCTTTTTAGCCTAGGGCTGCCCTCTCCTATCCCACACTGGCATACCAGAGGCCCACCACTTCTTCTCAAAACAGCTTCCTTCATGTTTCACTCACAAGGCATGCAAGAGCCCAATTTGCAGAAGTTAAAGGGTTTGCCCAGTTCACACAGGCCCCTGATGCTGTTCCGGTCTCCACGGGCCAGAGCTCATGTGCTCTCTGGTGACCCCACTAGGCTTTGACTTGAGGTGGGGCTTGGGTCTCACCTGGGGGTGACTGTCAGTGCGGGGCAGCACAGAAATATCATAGGCAGCCGTGAAGGGGTTCCGCCCTTCCTGCATCTTCCCATAACGCTCACGCTTCCGCCACTTGGCTCTGCGATTCTGGAACCAGACCTGGGGGCAGGTTGGGAGGAGTTGAGGGGGTGCTAAAGCAACCCTTAGGAGTGGAGCCTGCTGGGGAGAGAGATAACTGTTGTGTCCTCCTGTAGAGTAGGAGTTGTCCCCAGGCTGGAGGATCTGGAGATGCAGGGGCTTATAAATCCACACTGTATTCAGGGTCAGGGGAGTCTGGGAAGGGGCCTGAGAGAGGTCCAAGCCCAGAGTGGCTTTACTGGCCCCACAGGCCCCCAGCTACCATTCCCTATGCTGAGTTACTGCCTGGCTGTATCTGGTCAGGGTGCATGTGAGGTGGGCCTCAGAGGCCTGGGGCACTTCCTAGGTGTCCCAGTACATGGGTGTTGGAGTTGAAGTCCTCCTCCACCCCTGCCGCCTGTTCTCCTTTCCAATCTACCCACCTGGCAGCATCCAAAGAATCATAACAACATTCCTGTTCAGGTCATTGTCCTATTTAAACTCTCAGTGGCTCCCTAGAGACCTTGACTCCAAACCCAGCTCCTTATCAAGGCTCCTGACCTCTCCACAGACTCTGGTCCTGCCAGGCAACAGCGTTGAGTTCTTCCTAGTTGCCTTCCAAGCTCTGGCCACAGCCCTCTTGCTCCTTGCCACATTGGCTTAGGCGTTGCCTACCTGGGCCATCTGCTTCCCTAACACATATCCAGGCTAGGCACCTCACCTACCCTTTCTCAAGCTCACCACATTCTGCGACTATAATCTCCTTGGGAGCTCTCTCCCATTCATTTGTGAGCTCTTGGTAAGGGTGGTATATCTGTGTTGTGCACATCAATGTTTGTGATGAATTTGTCATTGAGTATACCCCCTATACTGTTATATGTATTATTGCATGTGTTTTTTATTTCTATAATTTAATAAATATTTATGTGTCAGATGTTGGGTTAGATATTGGTAATATCTAAACCAAACCAAACAAACACAACTGCTGCTTTCCAAAGATCTAGCTGGGAGTCACAAGAGAAGCTCTGTGTGTGTATGTGCGCGCGCGCACATGTGTATTTAAGTAATTCAACTATCCTGGCTGGGATGAGAAATTCCCCAGGCCTCACACTCCCTGCCCATCTCTGCGTGCAGGCAGGCAGGGCCCTGATGGTTAAAAGACTGCACAGCCCTAGTCCCTTCACTTCCAGGTTGCACAGATTCCCAGAGGGGGCCAGGCCCAGGTCAGGGAAGGCCAGTCACCTGCCCAGCTGACTGGATTTCCTTTGTCTACCATCTCTCTCTCCCTGCAGGTGGATGAAAGAGCCAGGAGACAGCCAACCTGATAACTTTACTGGGAATTACTTCCCCTTCACCATCCATTTTCCCCTAAAATCCCCACTATGGGCCTCCACCTGGGCTCTGGACTTGCCCTGTGTATTGTCCAGTGTGTGGTTATTATTATTTTTCTCCATGGGGAGTGGTTTATGGGTGGGTGTCATGCTTCTGTCAGAGAAAACATCCTACTCAAGAGCTTCAATTGTTGGGGAAGCTTCTGGACTGGGTCTGGGAGCGTTATGGCTACCCCTGCCCCTTTCCAGGACTGAAGGGCCCAGAAGAGGAGTGAGTGCAGTGTGTGCCATCCCCTCAGGCACTTTCTCTCATGGGCAGAGCTCTTCAGAACGCACCCTGAAGCCCTGCTTCAGAGATCTCCGTTCTGCATTCCCATGGCTTGTGTAATCTGAGGTTGTTTTGAATGCAGGGCCACTGCCTTGATGACCCCAGGCCCTGGGGAGCCTGGGGAAACAGTCCTGAAAGTCTGTGTTAGGTGCCACCTGGGAGGACCCAGCAGAGAAAAAGAAACAGCCCAAGCCTCTCTTTTCCTGTGTTGGATCCAGCTGTGAGGTCTTTTCTGCTTAATAGCAGTTGACCTCTAAGAACTTGCCAGCCACACTCCATATGCCCAGAGCTGGCCCCCATAACAGCACCTTCAAAGAATCTCTGAAAGGGCCCCATGCAGGGCATGAAAAGCATGAGCTTTGCCTTTGCTAAGTGCTTCCTGGTGGGAGAGGCAGACTCTTCTACTGGAGCATTTATCTCCTCACCTTTCCCTAGAACCCCAACCCACCCCTCCCAGAGCCTCCTGCTTGGCATGGGGAGTCTGGTGAGAGTAAGTGGGTTCAAGTAACTTCCTCTTGGGCACCAACCTTGTACTGCATCTTCTCTTTCCCCTTTCTGAGCATCCACCCACCCCCGTCCCACCCTGGGCTTTCTACCATGGACAGGTGACCACAGCCCTATCCAAGAAGCCCTGGACCTGGTATCCACATGGGAGAGTTTGTTGGGGTGTAGATGGGCTCCCAACTAGTCTCCTAGCTAGACTCTGGGAACTATAGGGGCTGAAGGTGACTGGTTCACAATGACCCTGAAACCCCCAGCAGGGACATTCCTGTTCTGGGAAGCCACCTCAGGAACCCCCCTGACATGTGTTCAGCATTTCACTGCTTCTAAAATGCTGTTCCATCTGTGATCCTCGAGGTTAAGTTGCAGCTGATGTCCTCTTTTCCTGAAGTGGGGGACTGAGATTCAATCACATGCCCCCAAATCACCTAACTAGCTCCTAAGCAGCAGAGTTAGGACTCCCAAACAGCTCTTTTGGCTCCAAAAAGCCATTATCCCCATACCCACATGTAAACCTTGACTTGGCCTGGAAGAACTTGTGGCCACAGGGAAGCTGGGCATGGAGAGTGGTCCCCAGAAGGCCAGGCTCAGGCTGGCCTGGGTCGGGCAGTTCTGTGAGGTGCCACTGCTGCCTCTCCCAGTCCTTCCACTGTCTGGCCCATGGTCCAAGTGGTTGAGTCAACCAGGGAGCCCAATGTCCATAGTGCCCTCACCTGAACCCGAGCCTCGGTCAGGTCTGTGCGCAGAGCCAGCTGTTCCCGGGCGTACACATCAGGGTAATGGGTTTTCTGGAAGACCTTCTCCAACTCCTCTAGCTGGAACGTGCTGAAGGTCGTGCGATTACGGCGCTTCTTGCTCTTGTTCTTGGCTAACTCCATGGAGTCAGGGAGTCCCGGGGAAAGGGGGACACGCAGACTGGCCAGGCAGGGGTCTGGGGAGCCTTGCAAGTTAGCAGGTCCGTCTCTGGGGCCCCCTCGGCAGTCCAAGGGCAGCTGGGGAAAACTGGCAGCTTTGGAAGTCGTCTCCTCAGCTGCAATGGAAACACAGAAAGGAGGATGGAAACAAAACCAGGGGGTTTTGTGGGTGGAAGAGAGGGAGGGGAAGCGCACTGACACTCCAGTCTCCACCTCCCCCTGCCTTTTCCTTCCCTTCCCTTCCTCCCAGCAGTCACCCTCCATGGGAGCCTGGCATTCAGAGGCCTGCCTGTGAGCCTCCAGCTGGGGAGGGGGCCCTGGGGAACCATGTGCTCTGTGGTCTGGGCGGATCTGTTGGGGCCAGAGGGGGGTTCATTTCGGGGAAGTGCTCTGCGGTGGTGCATCCCACAGGGTGTGGAGGTGCCAGGATTGGCGCCATAGCAGAGACTGCCACCCTGGCAGGGCCAAGAATGGGGGTGGGGGTGAGGATGGGGCGGTTGACATCTCCCACCCTTGCCAGGAAGGGCTCCCTTATTCCTGCTTCTGCAGGCCTTGGTTCCCATGCCCTTGAATTCACACTTCAGCTCCCAGGACCAGCCAGGCTCAGTTACCTTTGGCTGGGCTGACTGGGCCTCAGTCTGTGAACCCCAAGTCTCAGATCAACATCAAATCCCACCTCTCTGTGTTTCTCCTAAAGTAGTGATGTCTGGACAAGGACTTAAGCTCCAACAATGGAGAGATGAGGGTACACTTGAAGGAGAGGTAGGGGACCAGTGTCGCAGTGAGGCACTGGCCCCTTTCTTCCTCTCATCATGCCTGCTCCTCCCTCCAAGAGTTTCTGACTGCTCCCCATTGCCTGTGATTAACAAGCAGGGAGGGCTCCATTGCAGACTGGGCATAGTTCCCAGCAGCCCCACTCTGACGTGCTAACCCTCACTCAGGAAGCTTGGCAGAGACCCACCATGACTGACCGACAGGGCATGGTGAAAAATAGGTCACCCTGATTGCCCCCGCCCTCTCCCTCTGGCAAGAACCCCCAGCAGTGTCCCCATGAAATCTTTCCTCAACAGTCCGCTGGGATAGCAGCCACGACGCCACAAAGACGCTCCACTGACTCACACCCCCTCTTCCCTGGCCCAGGCCCATCTCCAGTGGGGGCCTGGCCCCCAGGAGGCCCAGTTAGCTGGCACCAAGAGGCCAATTTCTTCTTAGGGACTTGGTGTTGGGGTCACAGCTGCAATTGTCGGGGAATATAACCAGAGAGATCTTTGTTGGACAAGTCCCCTGTCTGCATTGTGGAAGACAAGTTGGTCAAGGTCGTCCTCCATTAGAAGGTGGCCAGTGAACACTCAGGACCACCCAGGCTCTGAAATAAGCTCCCCATGTGTGTGTTGAAGGCTGGAACAGTCAGACAAGTCTTGGCCTCTGATTATGCCCAGACTGCTATGACAGTTCATATACCAGTTCTTCACAGTTCAGGTGGAAGCCCTGGGAAGAAATGCTCCACTCTTGGAAAACATATTGTACTTCTAAAGGTAGTTCCATTTGGTAAAAATTTAGAATGGAAGACTCAGAAGTTGAATCAAATAATCAGAAATGGCCAGGGGAAGCAGATACTAGAAGAGGACACCCCTCACATGACAGGTCCTCAAAATGACCTGAGAGGGAAGAGTCTTGATGTGTTGGGTTCTCAAGGAAGCTGTGCTTGACTCCAAGCAAGAAAGAGGTCAGAGTAGATCAGCACAGGAGTTCCAGGGGGACTGATAATACTGCGGAGAGCCCTGCAGCCCTGAGGTTTGCTCATCTGCCTCTTGTACCCTCAGTGTTTATCCAATAGAACCAGACCAGAGGAAATGATCAGATCTGCAGTCCTGGGACTTGCTTTACTGATCTTGAGTCATCTGCTGTCAGAGTCAAGGGTGAACATGCAGGAAGATTTTTTTAAACACCTATTCCAAGAAAGAGCCCAAGCTAACTGGTCTCTCTACACATCTCCCATTACTGCCCAGTCTACAACCGTTTCAAAGGACCAAAGAACTGTTCTCCTCCATCGCCTTTCCCCTGAAACCTCTTTGATCTGCCTAAAAGATCAGGGAGAATGCATTATCTCCTTTCTTTGGGAGACAGGGTGGTTTCTCAGAGAACACTAAGCAGCCTCCTAAGGAGCAAGATACAGGAAAGAACAGATAGAAATGGGAGAAAAGGCCAGGAACAGTGACATAGGCCTTTAATCCCAGGTATTGGAGAGGCTAAGGCATGAGAATTGCAAGTTCAATGCCAGCCTCAGCAACTTAGTTAAGCCCTAAGCAACTTGGTGAGACCCTGTCTCAACATAAAAAATAAAAAGGGGTGGGGATGTAGTTCAGTGGTAGAGCACCCCTGGGTTCAATCCCCAGTATTTTAAAACAGGGAAGAGAGAGGGAGAAAAAGGAAAAAGACAGACAGAAATGGAGGGCAGCAATCAATGAAAGGTTGCCCAGGGATAGAAGTCAGCAATTTGTGTCTAAGCTTGTCAGGGAAGGCTGTGGTGTTAAGGGGACAGACTGGAGGTGGTGTAGGAGACACTGCACCTGGTCCAGATACTGAACGGCTGAGGGAGAATACTCATGTTGGACACTGGGAGCCTGAAGCTCAGTACCCACGGTGTCCTTTGCCTGTACAACCTCAGAACCACACTTTGTCTATCCAGAATGGAAGTCAGGAGCCAAGACTGGGTGAAGATGTCAACCAAGTTCTCTGTCCCTAACCCTGGACCTCACACCTACGGCACTTCTGTCCCACAAGATGCCCCCTCCAAGCCACTGTGCAGCTCAGAAGCAGCACCTCTCTAGGCTGCCTGCCAGTGGCCCCACTGTTCAGATCAATGGTGTCCATTAATGATAAGACCAACTACCAGGCTACCGCTTGCTGAAGCTTTGCTCTGTGCTGTGCTGTTTCCTGTCGCCCCATTGGGGTCCCTAAGCAACTCCCAGAGTTTTCTGAGACCTGGGTTCCTGTAGTTCTAGTGGAAACCGTGGAGCACATAAAAGCAAGACCCTGGTAGGGCCTTGGAACCCTCCCCAGAGGTTCTTAGCCTTGCCTTAGAGGCCTCAGACTGGGATCAAGGACTTGGGACTTTCCTCCACATCCATAGACATAGTCGGTCTGGTTTTCGCCTCAGGATTTTACAGCCTCGGCGGGCAAAAGTCCAGCAGGAGTAATTAACCAGAGGGCGCGCTCTGAGGTCAGGAACCACGCTCTGGGAAAGATTAGCTGGGAGCAAGAAGGAACCGCCGGTCACTTTCCCAGCCCTCAGAGCAGACAGGCGCGCAAGTCGCAAGGGTGGTACCACCGGGACGTGGCCCTGGTTCAGATCAGGGTTGGGCGCTCTCTGCAAAGGGCGTCCTGAGACCGCCCGTCTAGGATGCAGGGCGAGAGGCGAGCGCAATGCGCCAGACTCCCAAACGCAACTGCCCGGCAAAGATCGCACCGCAGATGGGGCGCAGCTGCTGCGCTCACTGGTCTGAACTGGAAACGCTCTGAGCTCCTAATTTTGAAAGTAGGGAAATAAGGCAGGCTCACCATTCGCCCTCCACTTCCCACTAAGTATACTGCGTGGCCTGAGCCCCTAGGGCTGTCCCTCCCCAGTAACTCAGCCAAAGTCGGCACTGCTGAAGCATCGCGGTACAGCTTGGGCCAAGGCGCCTGGAGAAGCGAACAGCGGGGTCTCTGCCCAGGCTCCTCTCTCACCGCTGCGCTTTCTTTTCGTTTGGCCCGTCTTCGCTCAACTTGAATTGTTAATTTTCTTATCCCACTTATTCTCATTTTGTTAGGCTCTACCCTTTCTGGACGTCCCATTTTCTTTCGTTTTATCTGTTCTCTCCCTCTCCGTCCTTGCCCTCTTTCTCTCTACCCGCTTCGTTCGATCTTCCACTTGCTTCTATTTTCGTTCGTTAGTTCATTTATTCCTTTGCGTTCTTCTGCCCAGTTCGTCGACTGCCCTTTACCTCTCCTCGCCGCCCTCTTCCGTTGTTTTGTTCAGTTTTCCCCGCCTCCCTTTTTTGTTGGTTGTTGTTTATACCTTTGAGCTTTCTTTCTCCACAATTCGTTGTCAACGATATCCTTGTCGTCGGATCCCAGGCTTCTCGGTTCTTCCCAGCAGTTTATTCCGCCCTAGCGTTTCTCGCAGTAAGCTCAGCGCCAGGGCTGTCTAGGCACCTGAGCGGTCTCGGCAGGATGCGGCGCAAAGAGCGCGGGCAGGCGGGTGGTTTGTGCTGGACGCGGGCGCGCTGAGCCTGGCCGGGTACCTGTCCCTGGCGGTGCTCTCGACACTGAGCGGCCGCCGTCTGGCAGGGATCAGAGGAGCCAGGCCAACTGCTTCTCATTAAGTCCCAACTGTGGTTTTTATCAGTAGAGCCTTTTTCAAAGTGCACAGACACGAAGCTCCGCGGACTCGCTCATTTCCTCCACTGACCCCCACATACCTCCCCGCCCTCCCCTACGCACTCCTACCGCCCAAGCTGGACCAAGGCCCGAGTTGTTCAGCTCCTGGGCAGAGGCTCTAGAAGCACCAGCGCCGCACCGGCGGTTGCGGGTTGGGCGGACCTTGAGTATCCAGCTCTGGGCCTCGGCTGCGGGATGTGGCAGCATAAATGCGGTGGGCCTGGGCGCTGAGAGTTCTACAGGTCTGCGGGTGTAGCGGGAGGCAGCCGGGCGGAGGACCAGCCTGTCCGGCCTTGGCGTTCAGACGCGTTCCTGGGTGCTGGCACGGTCCAATCGGCCTTAGCACGCAAGGTGCTGGCCCAGGAGCCGGAGGAGCCCAGGGTTTAGGCCCGCCCAGGGCTGTTCCCGACGGCCCTAGGCCCTACGGTGAGGACCCTGTGCTGGGTCGCCAAGACTGCAAGAAGAGCGGCCGACACCGTGCAAAACGATGGGGAGGCCAGGTTAGTTTGAGAAATAAGAACACAGTTATTCTGTCTTGAGAATGATCTCCGCACTGCGGGACCAGCAGCGGCCACTCCGGAGAGCGCCTAATTCACGGGCAGCGCCCTTCCCGCAAGGCTGGGCCTGGGGAGGAGAGGCCAACAAGGCCAGGCCACAACCCTTGCCTGAGGCTCAGCCTCTGCGTCCTCAAAGGTCGCCAAACACAAAAGCCTTCTCTCCCAGCGTCGGGATTTGGTGTGACTCCCGGACCCTCGGCCCAGTCCAGGCTTCTGGGTCGGTGGCAGTTCCAGCCCAACTCCGGCCGAACTCGATCTCTCCTTCCTGGCAACCACTGTTTTCGGCCCGACTGGCCTCGGGGCCGTCGCTGCTCCACTCTCCTTGACCTTTTGCCTCCCATTCCCGCCGCCGAAGCCACCTGGGACTCTGCCTCCCACACCGCACTGGCCTTTGCCTAGCTCAGACCAGCGGCAATCTGGCTTCTGAGCGAGCCTTGGTCAAAGGCGAAAGGGACAAAAAGTTGAGAAATAAGCGAGCGGGAGGGAGAAGCTGGGAGGCCCGGTCGGGCCAGGGTAGGGAAGGAGAGGGTCGGGCTGCGTGCTACCCGCCGCGCCGCGCGTTACCTTCCGCTGGGGCCTCGTAGAAGTGGCCGCCGTTGGGCGCCGGGCCGGGCCCGAGGTCCTGCAGGTACTTGGCTGGCGGCTTGGCCGGCTCTGGGAGGTAGGGCTCCAGGGGCCCGCAGGCCGGAAAGCGGGTGAGCCGCTGGCCGCAGGGCGGTGCGGGCTGCAGGTGAGGCGCAGTGGCTGGTGTCCCTTGGGGACCTGGAGAATCGTCACCGGTGGTCGCATAGGGGCCGGGTGCGGGCCCCACAGCGAAAGGCGCGCAGCGCTCAGGGTCCATTCCGGCTCGGGGCTCACAGGCCGCCGGGGCTCCCGGGCTCGCGCTACCCGCGCGGCCTGTGAGCACCCGCCAAGGGGGAGGGACCTGGGCTCGGGGGCGCGGAGCCCCCGGGAGCGGCGCGCGCCGCGGGGGGTGGGGGGTGCAGAGGAGGGGGGCGCTCCTCTGACTTAATGCTGGAACTATCCACGTCACGTGCGGCCCCGCGCGGTTTAACCCCTCGGAGCCCGGGAACACCCAGATTCACCCCGAGCCAGTGTCCCAAACAGTTCGAGGAGAGGAGGAGCAAGGCTGCTTCCTTTCGAGGTCAGGATCCCTTTTGTCTACCCATGGGGTGAGTCCCCGCTCAGAGCAGCCCCCTTGGTCTGATATCCACCCTAGGGGTTCTTGCTCCCAGAGGAGTGAGGCAGTATGGGGACAGATCCTCGCTCCCAGCTTCTTTAGGCCTAGTCACTGACTTCCGCCTGGGAAGAGAGCCTGGTGCAGGGTTTGGGCTGCCCCATTACCTAGCTCGTTTTGCTAGGAGCTGAAAAAAAGGTTGCTTCCAGCTCAGCTTATCTCCCTAAGAGACCTCTTAGGGACTGGAGTCATTGGGCACATGGTGTGGAAACAGCTGTAAGTTGCCAGTGGGGAGCTTGGGCCTGGACACTATCATTAATCAGCTGTGGGGTCTCTTGAACCAGTCACTGTGTCATCATCTGACTATTGAAGTGGGCAGAATCAGCCTCAGAATCTTTCTATATTCCTGATGAGTTTCAAGCAGAGGTGGGCCAGAGAAGACAGGGAGGCTCCCAGGTGCAGCTTAGGACCGACTAGGGTTTGGCAGAGGTAGCCTCTGGAGGAGGTGGAAGATCAGAAAGGCTATTGTTCCCCTCAGCAGCAGGCAGAGTGATGACTTTCAGAGTGTCCAGAAGCTCACTGGACAAGGGCTGCTGCAGCTCAGACACCAGGGCTCTGATGCTCTCAAGCCTGTCATTTTGGAGGAGTCAGGGTAAAAACCCATCTCCTGAGAGTTGGATCTCCCCAGTTAAAAGGAAGCATAGGAGGGTTGAAGCAGTGGCTCAGTGATTGGAGCCTTTGCCCAGCATGCACTACCACTGTGTTTGAAACCCAGCACCACATATACAACTAAGTGTTGAAGAAACAAAGGCCAGATGAAAAAATAAATAAAAGTGATTCTCTCACTCTATCTCTCTCTAAAGAAGAAGAAGAAGAAGAAGAAGAAGAAGAAGAAGAAGAAGAACAACAACAACAACAACAACAACAACAACAACAAGAACAAGAAGAAGAATAAGAAGAAGAAGCAGCATAGGATTGGGGCAGTAGCTTAGCATTTCTTCTTCCCCAATTGCCCCTTGAGGGGCACTTTACCACTTAGCTACAACCCCAATCTTTTTTTTTTTTTTTTAGAAAGAGAGAATCAATTTTATTTAGTTTTTCATGTGTCTTTCATTGCTCCAACACTTTGTGTGTACATGGTGCTGGGGTTTAAAACCATGTCCTCACATATGCCGGGCAAGCACTATAACTGCTGAGCCACAGCTCCAGCCCCTTATTTTATTTTTTTAAGATAAGGTCTAATTAAGTTGCTCAGACTGACCTCAAACTTATGATCCTCTTGCCTCAGCCTTCTGGTTCACTTGGATTATGGCATATGACACCGTCCCCTGACATAGGTTAGCATTTCTGAAAGGAAAAATGACCTCTACCCTAGGTAAGATTTGGGAAGAAATACCAAAAGGCTCTAGAACTATGTCATTGCCCGAGGACTGAGGAACCGTTGGCTTTGGGTTAAATCATTTAGATTTTCAGTTCCCCAGAGACTAGTGAGAGAGGGGTGGGGAATTGAACATCATTTGTATTTCATTTGAATTCTCAGTTTTTAAAGGAATCCAAGAGGCCTGGTGTGAACACCTCCCTCTTCCGTTGGAGGCTTAGAGGGGGTTTCTTGGCTGTCCTCAGCCAGAGTTGGGCTGTAAATCAAGGCCAAACAGGAACCAGAAGCCTTGCATCTCGCAAGGAGTCATTAAGCCATTATTAAACATACCATAACTTCTCTGAAGCCTTATTGGTTTAAACACAACATTGGAGGCATTATGGCCATTAGGGCCCCTAATCACAGACTGCAGACTGAGCAGAGAGATGGTAGCACCTGGGTCTGCTATTTACAGCTTAGAGGGAAGTGGAGCTCAGAGTTAAGTTTTTCCTCTGGTCTTGTGGGGGAATCTCTTCTCCAGAGTCCAGTGGGTCCCAGCTCTGGCAACCAACTTGCATTCATCATAAATAGTTTTTCTGTCAATCGGATGCTACTGCATTTCTAGGAGTGTATGTCAATTCAGAACAACTATTCAACAAAGTTCTCAAGCAGCTTACTTAGGAGACTGCAAGTATGAGACAGGAAAGATGTCACCGACAAGTTCAATAAGGCAGCCTGGATTAAATGCCATCTTTTGCTTCTAGTGATGACCTTTCTGAGACTTGATTTCTTCATCATAAAAATGGGCCACACTTGTAGGCATGGGGTATTTGAGAAGCACTCATGTTTTGATGTCCTATGCTAAAAGATGATTACAATGATTTCTCCAGAAATGGGAACTCAAATTTCTGGATTCCATCACTGAATTGGTGGAAAGTCCTGACTCCACTGAAGTCCGACTGACTGGTCCTGAGGGTGGAGCTGAGCAGAGAGACTTGGAGCTCTGCTGCCCCAGGGACCCATGCGCCTTGCCAAGTTCTTCATGGCATTCTGTCACTCCCAGAACAGAAGCAATTTCCATTTGGAGGTGTGACCAATTGAAATAAGGAGACAGGATGGCTCAGATTACATTTGTGGATTTTCTGGGGATCGTGCAAAAGGAGTATCTCCTGCCCCTCTTTTCAACTGTAGTTCCGAGCTCTTTATCTGTTTCTGGTCTGGGAGGAGTTTGATGGAACAGGTGCATAGAAAACACAAAAGCAGAACCTCCAGGTTATTAAAATTCCCTCATCAGGCAGGTTGGGAGACCTTGGGGTACCACAGAGGTCCTTATTTTATAAATAAGTACACTTATACAGTAATTAGAGTGTTCCAGGCATTATCTCATATATTCTGCATATAGTTGATTTATTTAATCTTCACAACAACCCCACGAAGCAGGCACAAATATCAGCCTTGTTTTACAGAGAAGGAACGTGAAGCCACAGAAGAGAGATGTTTATTCAGAGTGGACAAAGCCAGTTTTTACACTCAACTCCATGGTCCCCCCACCCAACGTGACTCCATCTCAAGTCCTCCCAGCCAAAATAATGACGTTGGAATCATTCACTGCACGCTCTTGTTTTCCCAATGGGAGGCCTGGAATTTCTTCTTGAAAGGCAGGTTGAGGCCAGAGTAGGCTGGGGATAGAGTTGGTCTGAGATGAGTTGCACTGCTGCCTTTGTGAGTGCCGAGTGCACAGGCCCTAGTGGCTGGGTAGAGAGAGTGCTGTTTCTGCTAAGTTGACATCAAATGATTCAGAATGTCTAACACCCGAGTGGTTTGACAACCAACTCAGATATGAGCAGAGTTTTGAGAGAATTTGCAAGTTCACCATTCATGCTATTTAATAACCAACTGAATTGCTACATTTTTCACTGATGTGTTGTCCATCGGATCAGAGATGAGCTGATAGGTGTTCCAGAGAATTCTAGGTCCTGTAATAATAAAAACTTTTTAAAAAAAAAAAAAAAAAAGCCTTTTTCTATCTGCTGAGAAAAATGACTTTTTAGATGGAAACAATATTTACTGACTGATTGTATAATTGCTTCACTTAATATGCAGACCTACTGGTGCCAGGCATTTGCTGACAACAGAATACGGCAAAGAGCAAGACAGTCGTGATTCCTGCCTGCACGGTGCTTACACTTTCTGGAATGAAAGTGTCTCATCCACAGTGAAGCAAACTGTCATTTCTTGGAGGTGCGTTAGGATGGACTCTCTCTCGAAAGCAGAGTTCCTGGCCCCTGGCTCAAGTATAAGGTCAGTTCTTTAATTAGGAAAACGTCAGTCCCAGATTCCTCTTTTCCTTTCATTTTCTACTTCCTTTAGCCACATACACCACATGAATGACAATGCCCTCCTTCTTCTCCCAGTGGACATCTAGAAGAGGCGGGAACACTGGGAAAAATGTAACCTCGGGTCTCAGATTTGTTTCACATATATAAAACTTCCAGACTGGAAAAACTCAGTTGCTTTTTCTTTTTCTCTGAAGAAAAAACAGTCAGCATTACCCTTGTCCTATTTAGACCCTGAAATCCTAAATTGATTCCTATGAAAATTCTGGGTTTGGGAGCCCAAGTAGATTGCTTCTCATTAGTGACATTCTTCCTGGAAGGTCAAGCTAAGGAATGGTAAATAAACCTTCAGATCCGGCACTTCCTCCTCATTCATGATATTTTTTTTTAAAAGGTTTATGCTGTGAATACCTAGGGTCCTTGGGATTCTAACATTTCAGGCTGCAGTCTGTGCTTTGGGGTGACATTTCTAGCAGGTTGGGGAGCTATTTTTCCTCTTCATTGGTTTGATATGTTTCATTAGGAAAGCCACGTAACCTTCCTATACCTCAGTTTCTCCACTGGAAAATTGAGAGGAATGATTCTGTAGTATGGTTTATTGTACTGAATGAGTAAATGTTTATACAAATGTTTCTTGAGCCTGAATTACTCCCTGAACCTATATTTTTCTTATTGTCTCTGTCCTCCTTGTTAGGTTGGAATGGAATGGGAGGAGGAGAGCAGAGAGGTAGAGTATGTCTGTGATGTGTTGGTGTCCAGAGGGCCTGCTATGGCCCTGCTATCCGGCTTCCTGCCTTTGAGTGAAGGCAAATGGATTCTGTAGCAAGTGTCTGCATGTCCATGGACCCATTTCGTGGAGGAGTTTTTGATGAATGCATTCTTGGTGTAAAACAGAAAGGGTTAGGTTTAGACTTGTGGACAGTTTGACACTTTGGCTAATTAATTCTGTGCATTTGCACACTCATCAAGCCATTGTTGAATGCTTGCCACGGGCTGACAGTGGGAGTGCAGGAAGGACAGAGCCGGAGACAGTACTGCTTACCCTCAGGGTTTTCCCGGCCTTGCAACAGACATTAACTTTAAAGCCTGGTTGTGCTGAAGTGAGAGACCACAGGGGGCTATCTGCCCATGAGAAGGATACCGGTCCCAGATACAGGGACAGCTGATCATGGGGGGCATCCTGGAGAACACCCACAAATGAGAGAGAGGAAGACACAGGGAACTTGGATTCATTGAGTATTACTGAGTCCTGGGAAGAAGAGAGTTCCTTTGGGGGTGGGGGGGAAAGGGACCAAAAGGGGCAGTATGCAGGATTCTAGAGACACTGCAGGAGCAATAAGGATGGCTCCAGAAGCATGGGTCCAGTTCCTAGTGTCTGCTTAACACAGCCGCACCCAGGGAGTGTGTTCCCTGGTGGGAGTTAGGGGTGGAGAAAGCGCCCAGGAGGGAACCAAGGACTTACACCACATGAATGACAATGTGGTGTATGTGTGCTAACAGGCAGACACAATACAACAACAGCAACAACAAGGAGAACAGAAAGCCCTGAGGTGGGGAGTGGACCAGAGGGGGCATTGTGATAGGGGCCGGGTGGGGCAGTCTGTGAGCCTCTTGGAGCCACATTTTGCCTCTCACAGAAAGTGCTGGCCAGGGCACCCCTTGAATTCATTTCAGCAGGAAATCCATTGGTTCCAGTGCAGATACCAGATCTGTTATTTTACAGGGCTAATAAGTATGTAATTATCAGATTTGGGGCAAAGGAAATGCAAACACATACCACTGAACACCCTGAGAAATATGAATGGATTCACACCAGGCTTCTAGAAGGGGATCCTCATCATGTCACAGATATGAACACTCCAGAGCAGGATCTGCCCTTGAGCTGAGGAAACCAGAGTGGAGAATGGGCCTGACCTTTACAATGAACTGGGAGGAAAACTTGACAGAGGATAGATGGGGCCCTGTGTAGCCTCTTCTGGAGCCTCCAGGGAAGGAGAGATAGTGGGGGGATAATGTTAATAAAATTCACTTTTCTGGAATACCTGCCCTGTGCCAGGTAAACATCATCTTGTTTAATCTTTACCATGTTATGAAGTTGGTGTTAACATTCCTATCTGACAAATGGAGAAACTGATGTATATTAGTTATTAAATGCTGTATAATAAGTCTCTCCCAAGCCTAGTGACTTAATATAGCAGTCAGTGATTGTGGGTCAGGGATCCAGCAGCAGTTTGGCTGAGTGGTTCTGGTCTCTCAGGATCTCAACTCAAATGTTGGCTTGGGGCTACAGTATTCTAAAGCCTTAACTGGGGCTAGGGGACTTGCTTCCAAGTGGCTTGTGCACATGGCTGGCAAGTTGGTGACGGCTGTTGGCAGGAGGCCTCCATTCCTCTCTGTGTGGACCTCTCCCCATGGCTGACTGAATGTCCTCACAACCAGGTAACTGCTTCCCCCACAGTGAAAGAGGCCTTGGTGGAAGTGTCAATGTGGTTTAGGAGCTCGCCTGGGAACTCACATACAGCTGCTTCTGCCTGAGTCTCCTGGTCATACAGGGTCACTCTAATTTAATGTAAGCAAAGATTACACAAGATGAGGCTTCTTGGAGTTCATTTAGGAGTCTGGTTGCCGTAGACTGGTTCAGAAAATGTCCCATATCCCACCACTGCTACGTGCTGCAGGGATTCACACCCAAGTTGCTGACTGCATGGGTAAGGCTCTAGTGCCAAGTGTGGGCCAGTACAGTGGCTGTACTGATGGGTTCAGAAGACCTAAAGGGTGCCTGGCAGGCAAGTGTCAAAACCCAATGGGCAGTGACAATCACACTGCCTGTCCTAAGGAAGACCGGGGAGATTCCAAATGGGGACAAGGTGTGCCTTCGTTTTCTTTACCCTGGGTGCTTAATTGTCATAGCAGGCAAACTTTGAGGGGCTCCCTGAGTACTGGCAGCTGATGCCAAGGTGCCTTGGTTTCTTAGTTCGCATGAGTGGAGGACGGAAGCAGGCTCTTCCCTTCTCTGTGCTTTGCAGAGGTGTGGGAGTATTCGAATTGCCTAAGTGTACTGCTGTGGGCTGAGTTCAGGATGCCCAGGCAGATGGCAGGGTAGTTTGCACCATCTCCAATATGCCCAGGTGCCTGAGACATCTCAGACCAGGGCTATTCTTCCCTTCTGCAGCATTTAGTGGGGCAGAGACCATGCTCAGAAGAATGAAGGAACTAAAAATGCTCCCATAGCCAAAGCCTGGGTGGATCCTTCTTACCAGATTTACTTTGGTTCTGGGGAGACAAGATTTGGATCTATGAACAATTACCTAGAAATACAAGATGCTTAGTAAAGTATGAGCTGCCTGCCGTTGCTGAGGTGTGGGAGGGGGCTGATATCCTCCTGGGTTGAATGTGGTCATAAGACATCAGCACTAACCCCTGAACTCCCTGCTGGACAGCCATAGTGACCAAGGCAAAGCACCCTCACCCCCAGGATTCTCAGAGGTCTTTGAGCTGTGAGCTGCACCTAAGAAAACCCAAAGGGCCATCAAAATGTGGGCAGACTGGGATGAGACCAGTTGCTAGCCACATGTGAAACGATCAGGGCATGGTCACACAGGAAGTTGCTTGCAGAGGGTTCTGTGAAGGAATGGCAGAGATGACAACTGACAGGCAGGCCAGGATGAGAATATGGCCTGCTTTCCTTTAAATAGTGGGGAGTCATTGAAGAGCTTTGAGAAGTGCTACGAGCAGGACCTGGCCCCACCATAAGTGTTCTCTAAGTGTTCCTATTGCTACCACTATGCTATTATTTAGCAGGAGGATGAGAGGTGTGCTTTGGGAAGAGAATTTTAGTAACTTGATCAGAATTCACAGTAATGATGACACTAACATTTACTGAGCATTTAATATGGACCAGGCCTTTTATGTACATTATCTTGTTTAATCCCGATCTCCTTAGGACAGAGGTATCAGTATCTGTGTTTTACAAATGAGAAAATAAAGCACAGAGAAAGTAACTTGCCCAGGGTAGCCTTGGGACGTGGGAGATGTGGAGTTACTCAGGAGGTTGTGAGACAGTTCAGGAGAGATAGTAAATGGCTAGGTAGTCAGGGCCTTGGGCCCCATTCAACCACACCTAGAAGCCAGTCAGTGGAGTGATTGACAGATATGCTCAGGGCCTTCATAAGCAGAAGACCACATGGCTTACCTGTGAAGCAACTCCTTTGTCCCAGAGGTGGGAAAACTAAGAAATGGGGGTGCACACAGGTTGGGAACTAGGAAAGATTTGCTACCTGTTTTGCGTATAATTTAATCAATGGTTTGGGTGCTCAGTTTCAATGCCTGTTTTACATAGTTTAACCAATGATGTTGGTACTTTTCTCAATGCCTGCTTCACATGCATCTTAATCAAGGCTCATACCCAAACCAATATAACCCCTGGCCTAAGGTACATCAGATGGTGTCCTGCTTCCAGGTACCTCTCCACCTTGTGGAGTCTCTGCTCTCCTTCCTTAAATAAATCCTACTCCTTTTACTCTTCCCTTCCATGGTTGTCCTTGGATTTTATTCTTCAGATTTGTAAGACAGGAACCCAGAAGATTGGTGCCAAATTCCCAGGGTGAATTTCCACCACACCAAGAGCTGCAATGCACCTTCAACAGTAGCCAAGAAAACCCAGCTCTTAGCTGGGGAGCTGCTAACACAATTTCAGCTTCAGAAACCTGCAGCCAGCCCAAATTCCCAGTTTTAACTGGAAATAGCTGCAAACACTAGAAATGGACTATTTTGGCAACAGAGATCTGCAGTGAGGCTAGGCTCCATTCACAGTGGGAGCAGAGAATCTGGATTCATCTCAAAAACCCTGCATCAGTTGGAGATTGGCATGACATGAGAGAGGCCTGCATTGGGGTGTGGCTAAAGGAATGCAGAGGGATGGTTGGAGAGAAGAGGGGTTAGTGGGGAGAAATACCCAGTCCGTGCCTGATAGGGGTGAAATGAGAAGGTGGTGGGAGATTAGCAGCCCAGAGTGGAGGCCACAGAGGCCTACTAGGGGCAAAGGTAGAGAACCCAGCCCTGGGGTCAGTAGAATTCATACAAAGCAAGCAGGATGCTGGGGGTAGCAGGCAGAGGGAGACCCTGTGGTTCTGGGTGTCCCTGTGGCGTTCATGAAATACCCAGTCCCTTTAGAGTGGTGCAGAAGGCCTGAGCCTTCCCTGCAGGGGATGAGGCTATCTCCAAAAAGGCCCCAAAGTTTGGGACAGAGACGACAGTGATGATTTTAGAAGCAGCTCCTGCCCTTGTTTGGGTTTTATGCCAGGCTGATTGGGATGGGGGTGTAGAGGGAAGCCAGCCCACTATGGAGTGTGGAGCTCTGCTGGTGGGGTGTGAACATTACACTCACATGTGTGGAATATGTGTCTGTGTCTCTCTGGGAGAAGTCTCAGAACCTGCTTTTGCATCTGGGGCCCCTTGCAGTGAGAGGTAGGCAAGCCCTGGATTTTGCAGGGTTCTCACAGGAGAGGGTTTCTGTAACCATAAGTGGACCCTGGGATGTCTGGGCGAAAACAGATCTGTAGGCACATTCACACCAGATCCATTGGACAAAGAGACCGGATATTTTGCTGTTTGATAAACTTCATAAAACAGTGGAGCTGAGTGATTTTGCTGCTGCCTGAATGGAAGTATCCTAAGAACCCATGCCAAGAAGATAAATAAGACCGTGGCTCCAGGAGAGGAGCTGAAACAAATGTGCAGTGAGAGGTACATCAAAGTAAAACTAGTTCTCCTGACTGGGAGCTCTGTGTGTGGCAAAGTGTGTGCATACGAGCATGTGTGCACACATGTGCATGTGCGTGTGTACGTGTGTGTGTGTTGGGGCAAGTGTTTGGCAGACTCTAGGCCACACTGAGGGGCCCAGAGATATATACTGGGCTGTTGCCAGCCCTTGAAGGCAACCTTCTATACACCAGGCTTAGCTAGGATTAGGCCCAGCCCTGCCTGCCACGAAAGAAAACCAACATTTGTCACTGTTGGAAGTTTCAGGACCTAGAATCAGCCAGCTGAGGGAGAATTCAAATTGGAATAGCTGCACTCCCTCCTTCATTGGGGCAGTGTGACCAACCACTGTTGGCTAGCTGTAAGATTTATTCTGCATTGATGACAGGGTTCAAGCATGGGTGTAAAACACCAGTTCCCTCATATTCAGCTCCAATCACTCCAGAAGGTGCCAGGGAAATAATAGGAGCCTGGGATGGAACAGAATGCTAGACAAGCCTGGGTGCTTAGACATCATCCTGCCCAGAGTCTCTCAAAATATGATCCTTTGGCGAGCAGCATCTGGGAACTTGTTAGAAAGGCAGATTGTTGGGCCCCACCCTAGACTTCCTAAATCAGAAACCCTTGGGGTGGGGCCCACCCATCTTTGTTTTGGTAAGTTTTTTCTGGATGATTCTGATGCACTCTAAAGTTTTGAGAACGTTTGGTGTTCTGCTGTCTTCACTTCAGAAATGAGGGCTGGAGGCCCTGAGAGGGGACTTCTGCCAAAAGCACACAACAAAGAAGGACACAGCTACCTTCCCCCTTACCCATATGGCCTCAGCTATTTATTTTGCAAATTATATGAGTGAAGATTTTAACCTTTTTTTTTTCCTTCAAGGCAATTGTTATACATTTATATATTTTGCATTTGTTAAAAAGCTATTTAGATCAGTAGTGTTATGGGGACCCAA
The DNA here is from genome assembly GCA_004027875.1 of Aplodontia rufa. Classification (NCBI taxonomy): domain Eukaryota; kingdom Metazoa; phylum Chordata; class Mammalia; order Rodentia; family Aplodontiidae; genus Aplodontia; species Aplodontia rufa. Next base: position 21,876 of record PVKS010003257.1, on the reverse strand, counting down.
GTTGTGGAATTATTTGCTATGAAGTTCAGGCTCTGGGAAGTGGACTTGGAAGTTTCAAGGTCACTTACCATTTCAGCCCCAACCCCAGACAGACAGACCATGCTGCCACAGCTGGCCCCTCAGTCACCAGTACCATCCTATCCTTTGTCCCAGATGCTTCTTGTAGCTGCACCACGGGCCCCATGGTCTTGCTCTGAGCGGATGTTTTGGTCAATAATCCCTCCTGCAGGTTGCAGGCCAAGTGAGGGTGGACATGGCAGGATTAGTTTCACCCACTGGTCTCCCTGAGAAGAACTTGCCTCTCCTTCCGGCTCTCACAGTGGGCCCAGCATGTTTCTAATATTGCATCAGTGTTTCCTAACAGAGTAACTCTTTAATGGGGCAGATTTGTTCTCTGGACGGGAAACATGTGGGCCCTTGTGAGGTGCCTGGAGGTTGAGTTGCCCTCCACTGTGACCATCTGGTCACCTCTTGGGACTTCTCTTGCTGAGCTCAGGAGGCAGTTTCCTAGACCTGGTGATATGAGGAGAAGTGAGGGGTCTTCTGAGACTTTTGGGTGAGTAACTCCTCTAAAGGAACAGAACCATGATACAAACATAGCATGTTTATATCCAAATTCCTAGGGAAGTTACATGAAAATTCTGTTTGGTCTAATTTCCTAGCAAACAGTGAAGGAACCAGTTTGCTTTGTTCAGTGTAAACTGCACCTATTAAAGGCTTTTAAATGTGGATGGGAAGACAGAAATCTATTTCCTTCCTCCTCTAAAGGCCTGCAAAGGGGTGGGGGTGGGGAGTGGGGAGTGGGGAGAAAACTCACTGTAGGACAGGATTCCTGGCCCCTCTTGTCAGGTTGAGTCTCTCCTGGCCCAGAACCTTAATTAAACAAGTCTCTGGCCTCGTGGAAACTTAATTTTCTTTTCTTGATCCCTGAGCTATCTGAAGACATTCCTCTCCGCCTCAAGGAGTTGTGATGACCACTTGGGATGATTTGTTGGATTCACCAACATCTTTCTTGCCTTCCCTCATAGTCAGGGGTCTTTAACCCGTAGTTAAATAATTAATGTCAATTAAAGTTTATTTCACTTTGAGTATTTCACAGAGCTCAAGAGATCATTGGAGTTTCCCTGGAGCATTGCAAAACCAAGTTTGGAAATCTCAGATGAGGAGAATGTTGGCCAATGGATCAAAGACAAAGAAGCAGAAAGAGGTGAGGGAGAGACAACCTTCAGTTTCCCCCACCCCCTGTCTCCCAGACAGAGCTCCAGGGCTCTGGCTGTTTTAACAGTGATCAGTCAATTGTTGATTCCATTCTCATGTACAGAGAACAGGGTTGGAAACAGGCTGATAGGCGAAACAGAAAGAAACAAGGAGAAAGTCTCTGGGCTTTCCCAACCTGCCAAGGATAGTATCTTCTCAAGAGGAGACACTTCACGAAACCCCTTTTTCCTACTCTACCAAAACAGTAGGGGATTTGAGGGAATCCCCTCTTTATGGGTTCGATGTCTGATATTTTTATTCTGGCCCCTAAAAACTTGCCTCCTGCCTGGAAGATTTATTTTATTAAGTGGTCCACACCTGAAAGTAATTGAGCCTCGGCGTGGGTACCGGGGGCTGTGGAGGGAGGGCGGATGCGCGGCTGCAGCGGCTGCTCCCGGCTCCTCTCAGACTCGGCGCCCTGCTCCTGCAGGCGCCCCAGTCTCTCTGCCGCAGCAGGACCTTGCATCCGCCTCCCGCGCCAGCTTTTTGGAGAGAGGCTGGGGCGGGTGCGGGGGATGGAGAGGTATGTGGGGCCCTGCAGTGGAGTGTGGATGTGGGAAGGGGCTGTGGAACAGTGTCGATCCCGCACCCTCGCGCCGCGGTGCGGTAGGATACTGGTGCCCCGCTGGGTCCCGCGCGCCCTAGTCAGCCCGCGAGGATTGTTCATCGCTCTGGCTCAGGAGTTCCTCTCCAAAGTGGGAAAGAGAGAGAGAGAGAGAAAGAGAGAGAGAGAGAGAGAGAGATTGAGATTGAAGTAGATAAAACGCATTCAAAACTCAATGTCAACTTCAAGTCTCTATAAAATCAGATCAAAGGGAACAGGCGCTTGCTTTTTTTCCGCCCGACCTCCAGGAGCCTCGCAGCGCCCTGGGAGTCGAGCCCGCGGCAGCGCGGCGTGCTCTTCTCTCCAGCCGGGGCTGGGGACTCGAACACCCCAGCGTGGGGCCAGAGTCCGACCGGGCGCAAGTGAGCGGAATCCGCACAAAGCAGATGAGCTTGGGACCTGGTAGGTTGACCATAGCCAACAAGGTGCCATCACAAGGCCTGGCCTGCTGGAACCCCAGCCGGAGACAGCAGCGCGATGAAACGCGCGAGCCGGGAGCGTGGCGTGCGGGGCCCGCGACAGACTAAAGGTCCTGCCAGGATCCACACGCGGGTGGGTGCCGACTGCATCGATCTCATACAGTCACTCTCGGCCGGCACTTGTCCTGGCCACCGGCAGTGGTCCGGCCCAGCAGCGCCGCACCCTGTTGTGCGCACTGGCCTTTGGCGTGGGCTCCTCTGCCTTCGCGGAGCTCTTGCGGCACGGGCTGTGCGTGTGCTTTCGTTTTCTCTTCTGCTTTCTCAATTCCAATCTTCAATAAATACATGAGTGTTTCCCTTTGCTTTTCCAAGGCGATTCTTCTAAGATGAATGACAAAATAGAGATTTCCTTCAAACGCCGAGTGGCCATGGGCCATTTAGCTATTTTTAAAATTATAAACCTGCAATCTAACAAAGTCTTCAAGGTTATGGCCGCGAGAAATGTGGAGATAAACCTTCACATCTGAGAATAAACAAGGAGAGTTTTATTAGTAGCAAAATTATAGTCTCTTTCTCTCACTCCACATAAAAAAGAATTGTAAATTGTGGACATTCTCGGCCTGTATTAGTTTTATGTACTGTAGCATTCCACCCCTTCTGACATAAATTTCCATGTCTGCAGAGCCTGCTTGTAGGTAAAACCACATGTCTATTTTGCGTGCCTGTGCAAGCCGATATGGTTCTATTGTGGCAATGGACAGTTCTTGGTGATGGCCCCTGGAATATGGGTCCCTAGATGAGCATGAATGGAGGGGTCATTTGTGTTTGAACACCTGTGAAAAATACCCCAGACTTACATTAATAAATAAACCAGCCAAAGAGGACCCTCACCTCCTACATAGTCTGAAGTTACAGGAAATTCACAAGCAGGAAAAGGGTAAAAAATTAAAAGAGGCCAAGGGAAAAAAGGTTAGAGAAAGAATTATAAAGGCAGAGTTCTAAAGGACATAAAGGGATGGGCAGTCACATTTTCCTGGGTGGAGAGGATTCTGAGAGAAAAAGAAGAAAGTCATAACACTGTTTGAAAAAGAAATAGAGAGATGGAAAGAGAGCACTGTATAGATAGGAAGAGAAAGAGTAGAGATGCATCAAAGGGATGAAGAGACAAAGGGCACATGCCCAAAAGGAATGGTGTGGGGTGGGGAGGAGATAGAGGCCTTGCAAGCTGGGAGCCCCACCAGGCCCAGGCACCTCCCCAGGGCCTAGCTTCTCAGGTTTCCCCAAGTAAGGGAAATCCAGGGAAGCCTTTGTGGGCACCGTCTGTTTGCTCCATACCCGGATCTGATGATGCTGTTGATTTGGTTTTTAAACAGTGGGTTTGCAGTGTTCTGGGCTGGGGCAGGGGTCTGCTAGCCATCCTTAAACCTGCAGATTGGATTGAATTTCGGCCACTTTGATGGGCCTGTAATCGTCTCCCAGTTTTCCAATTTCCAGACACACACCCCCAACTCAGCCGGGGGGTTGAAAGGGGACTTTAAAGACGCCTTTGATAATGTCTCACGGTTACATATTTGATAATGTCTCACGGTTACATATTTCCATAACAATTTTCTTTACCAGATCTTTATGTCTGATGCAGCCCCAGATGTTCTGGGGGTCTGGGAGAAAAAGGGAACCAGTCCCCTCTGTCCTAGCCTGTCAGGCACTGGAAACAGACACGGAAGGCAGACTCATATGCTGCAAGACAGGACCTTTATCCAGTGTTTTTCTGCCCTTGCCACCCCTACCTCCAGCGCTTCCTTAGACTCATTTTCTAACCTTTTCTCAGGGACAGGGACCCATCTCTGAGTGCAACTCTGACATCACTGTGCCATAGATGCCCTTTCCCCATCAATACTTCCCTATCCTTGATCTCCTCTGTGCTCTCAGCTTGGGGATAGTTTGCAGAGTCAAAAATGTTAATGTCATGTTCCAGGTACCCATCCCGGAGAATACAAACAGGTCATTCTGCAGACACAATGTCCTTAGGAGCATCAGGAGTCCTTTTCTTCTTACTCTGACGTTCATTGAATGTTGCCGTGGGAAGGCGCTGAGATGCATGATGAGGTCAAATGTCTCATGCCCTTACCCTTGACGAGAGCACTGTCTACACAGTTGGGGGAATAAGGAAAGTATGCAAGCAACTTAGGCAGAAGGCTGAATAAATGTGAAGAATGTGGAAGAGAAGTGTCATAAAGTGGCCACAGGTTCACAGGCAGCACCCGGGCAAGCTTCATGGAGGAAGGAGCATGTTTTGGGTCCTGAAGGACACGCAGGGTCAGACTGGATGGTGATGGAGAGCATTAGACATGGTGGTAGGCTGAAGGGGACGGGGACTTAGAGGAAGAGACACTTTGTGGTTGCCCTCTCCACAGAGCAGAGCTCCGTGGTTGTTAGAACAAATTTCTCTCATTTCATACACTTCATCCAACATTTGTTGAAATGGCACCAGAGTGAACATGCATTGGGCACCAGGGCATAGGAATAGAGGAGACAGGTCTCTGCCATAGGGGTACTGCTGGTGTAAAGCATGTTCCAAGTGCTACTTAGGAATGCTGGGGCAATGAGTGGGGAGGACAATCAGGCAACAGCCAGACCCTACCTCTACTTTAGCCACAGGAATTCCACTTTGTATGTACTGGGGCTCCAGGTGAATTTCCTTCAGAAGAAAAGGGGGCCCCTGCTGCTTAAAAATAAAGAAAATCCCTTTTTCATAGGAGTTTGAGTTATGAAAAATAGGTGAGTAATTACCTAAGTGAAAGTGTGCCAGGAACCAAAGACTATGAGTAAGCCATAATCTAATCCTGACACCTGAGTTTCAATTAAAAAAAAAAAACCCAAAGCTCCAAGGCCCCTTTTGTGCTTTGCCTGTCTGTCTATGGCCGTGAATAGAGTGTGCACCAGGCCCCATGCCACGGCGCTCTCTGGCATGGCCTTTCCACATCCTGCTCTTTTCTTCCACATCCCAGATGGTTGTGACTGGGTTCCAGCTGTTCCTACAGTGCTCAGGGGCCCCATCTTAATGATACTCCATCTCCAGACCCCCCAGACATGGGGGCATCCAGTGGGCTGAGCTCAGCCACGATCAGGACCTCCACATTCCTGCTTTCCTTACATCTCCTATGTGCTGCAATATGATACAGCGCCACCAGGGGGCAGGACAAAAACATGAGGCTCCTGTCTCTGCAGGCCAGACTTGATCTGACCTTGGCCACAGACCATAATGAGCCCACCTGAAGCACTTTCCTGGGTGGTACACCCAGATGAGAGGGCACAGCTTCTACCTACTGGAGGATTACAATCCCTGGTGACATTGGTGATCAATCCTTTCCTTCGGTGGGCTGAGGAGTCTGTTGCAGATGTAACAGGAACTCGTCAACCTCTTCTGTCACCTCTCTGCACATCCCACCAGCAGTCTCTGCTGTGCTGCAGCTGTTTAACCTCTCTCCCACTGGCTCCTCCAGCTACAGAAGCCTAGGCTTGGCTCTGCTTCCCCAGGATGCCCCCAGCCACACAGTGGGCACATATTGTGAGCTCTTTGCAGGTGGGATCACTAAGTGGACAGGGTTCTGAAGCCTGAGGCCAAGATGTCTTGGCCAGGGGAAATTAAGCCAGCTCTTATCTCCCTTCAACGCACCCATCACAGGGGTCACCCTTTCCCAACGTAGGCTGGGACGTGCCTTGGGTCCCCTTCTTGCTCTGCAGCTAAGAAGGTTGGGGGCCTGTAAGAGGACAGGACTATTTTATTGTGTCGGGACAGGGAGAATGTCACTACAAGTCCAGATGTGCCCCTGGTGCTTAGGTGTGTTCTTGTGGAGGGGGGTTACTAGGTCACCCCCTTCTCCAGCCTGTCTTTAATACCTTAGCTCCCAATCCAAGATATGCATTAAGCACCTCCTATGCTAGGTACCCAAAGTGGGAGGTAGAGCAGTGAATAAGACACAGTCCTTGCCCTTGGGGAAGGGCTTCCAGAAACATGCCTCAGAGGTCCCAGACATGCGCTGTTTGGGCAGGTGCCAGGGGGCTAAGGACACCACCCAGGCTTTGCAGGATGCATATTCTCCACGCTCTGGGATAGCAGGAGGCATGTTTGTCTTTACTGCTGAATTTCCACTGCCTGGCAAGCCTGTCAGATAGTAGGCATTGCATTAATATTTGGTGAAGCATAAAAGGAGGGGAGAAGTAAGAAGGCATTTACACATGGGGTAAGAAGGGTGGGGACAGGTGGGTCTGACAGTCGCACCAGCTGGTGCTGCTCCTCCAACTATCCCAGTTTTGAAATAGAGTTGTAGTCTGGGAAGGCCCAGAGTCCAAGCAAACCTGGATGCTTGGTCACCCTGGCTGCTCCTCCCCTTGGGAAAGGACCTTCCCTCTCTGGCTCTTTCTCTGTCTCCCCTCTGTCTTTCTTCCCTGCCCAGCAGGATCTCCTCTCAGGTCTCCTGGGCCTAGTCCTGCCCCAGCCATGACCTCCCAGCCTGACCTCTGGGGCTGCCCACTTCCCTTTCACTCGGCCACTACTGATAAGGAGACTAGAAACAGGTTTGCCCTTTCACCTTTGCATATCTCTCTGCAGGAGCCTGAGGGTCCCCACATCCTGGGTCACATCCTGCAAGGCCCTGAGCCTCCCCGTGTTGTAGTAGCCCACAGCTTTAGGTGGGAGAGAAGTGTGGGGATGAGGGAAACAAAGGCCACAACCTTTGGGAGATGGGCCTCTTCCATCCTGGCTGAGGATGGCCCAAGAGCCCATTCCCAGTACGCAAGAGCTAGCGGGACAGGATAGCTGAGCTGATTGACCTCTCCCTGGGATTTTGACTGACATTCTTGATGGAATTGGCCGGATGTTTCTCCTTCACAAGAGACACAGCCTTAGGCAAGACAGCTGTGCCTTCCTCAGCCTGCTGCAGCTGGAGGTGCTGGGAACCCAGAACCCACACTTCCTACTTTGGGGATAACATTGTGGGGCCAAAAGTTCTCCTGCAAAGGAGTGTTAAGGTTTCTAAGGGGTCCCAGGAGGGTCAGTGTGACTTTCATAGAATATCTTCTGCCCTCTGCCCGCTGGAGCTCTGCTCTTTGCTTGGGTCTGTGCACTGCCAGGTGCACAGACAGGTGCTGTCATCTGGTGCTAGCCGGCAGGGCTGTGTGGACCACCTATTTCTCAAAGACCCCACAGGGTCTGGCCAGGAGTTGGTGGAGGCACCGAGTCATGGCAAAACTAACTCCCATTTTTTAAGTCTGGGGACATAATTGTCCAAAGCTTCCTTCTTCATGAATTACAAGCATGATTGGATAAAGCTTTTATTCAAAAGGATATGTTGCAATCTTCGCTGTTTTGGGAGGTATCTCATGCATTCACAGAAATTGGGGAGATATCATTGGTTACCACTTCAATGTTTTGGCCTCTAGATGGTAAGATTGGAACTGGGGATTTTCAAATATTCTCCTTTAGTGAAATCCTGTCACAGCAGTCAGGAAGTGACAGGGAAAAGGTGACATTACACATCTGTAGCCAGCAGGGGGCGGTGCAGTGGACGGAGGATATTCCCACCCTTACATCTTGGTGGTTTGGGTGCTTAAGAGCTTCATGTATGAAGATGAGGCTCAGGGCTTATATTTTTGTTACTTTGTCTTTTAGAAGCATGTTTTTCAGACTTTAATCACTTGAGTAAAATTTACAGCTGAATGCTGTTTGTACTATTAATATTTTTGTTTGCTGTATATAATAATCTTTTTTCCCCCTGTAGTACTGAGAATTGGATCCAGAGCCTCACACATACTAGGCAAACACTTGACCACTGGACTAAAACCTCAGCCCTTTTTATTTTATTTTGAGATAGTTTTACTAAATTGCCCAAGCTGACCTTGAACTTGTGATCATCTTGCCTCAGCCTCCTTAGTAATTTGAGATTACATGTGCCATGACACCTGGCTCACAAATATCTTTTGAAAAGAATTTTACATCCTTACACAAATGGAACACTAGTAGCACTTGCCATAAGCAGAGAGCAGCTATAAAAATAAATAACATGAAAAGGTAGCATTGTTACTACATTGCAGCTAGGGTAGCCTATAGAATGCTTTAAATCTCAGGCTTGTTTCTTTTCTTAAACAGGAATGTTGGCAAGTGTTAATGGTATCTTTGGGGACCAGATACACCTATTATATGAAGGGCACATAGTAATCAGGAAATAGCATTGGAGAGGCATGATTTCCTCACTTGGCAGCCAGGATGCCATCTAAAGTTATCTTAGGAGCCTTGACTGGTGCCCTGGGCCTGTCCAGGACTCTTCCCTGGCCTCCTCCTGAAGGGTTCCTCTCAGCTAATTCCTGACCACATCTTCTTCACCAAGCCATCTGCCATCAGACACCTGCTCTGCTGCAGCTGTGGTCTTTAGCCCCTGGGGAGAAACTGAGGGAGTTTCTGAAAATACAGGGAACTGGTCTTGGATGTCTTAGACATTGCCAGAGTATTCCAGCCTTAATGAGACAATGCTGGAAGAATCATTTCCACTTTCCTCCGTGGAGCTACAGGGATATTCCCCTCATGATTCAGAGGCCACCCCAAGCCTGAGCACAAGCCAGGCATTCTCTGCATTCCCTATTGTGTGCCACTCCCCTGCATGCTGGGCTTGTGTATCCAGCTGTTCATTGTTCTGTCCCTTTGCAGGCCTAATGGGTGTCTCAAGCTCCATGTCCAAACAAGACAGAAGTCTTGACTCCCCCATAAACCTGCTATCCTATACCCCCCACCTTGGTGAAGGCACTTCCACTCCCAACTCTCAGGATAAAATGTCCACATGGCTCTTTCTTTTCCTCACACTATATATCCAGTCCGGATGTGTCCTGGTGGCTCCACCTTCAAAACATCCAGAATCCAGTGACTTCTGCCACCATCTGGACACATGCCTCACCTGCTCTTGCCTGGACTACCCTAGTGAGTTCTAGCTGGTCTCTCCTCAATTCCTGCGCACTAAAGCCAGAGTGACTTTTTGATATCTGATCCTGTCCCCCTTTGGCTTAAAATCCTCCCATGGCTTCTAATGACATTCAGAACAAAATCCAAAATCCAAACTCCTTCCAACATGTGCCTACCTTTCCTTCCTCACCTCATACTCTCTACTTGGGGATGGATGTGCTCCCACCCTGAGGACCTATTTCTATGGCTCTGCCACACCATTCCTCCTCATGGTCTTTATCCCTGTGTTTCCTTTGCTTGAAGCACACTTCATCTCGCCAGCAGTTCCTTGGGGGGTGCCCAGACCACCCTGCCATAGCCCTTCCCCAGCATTCTCTAATCCCCCTTCCCTGCTTTATTTTCCCTCTTAGCTCTTAACCTATTCACATTGTTTATCTGAGAAAATCATTATTTTTTTATCACTTTTGAAGGATGATTTTATCAGATACAGAATTCTAGGTTGATGGAATTTCGTCTTTCAAACACTTCAAATATTCGCTCTCATCTTGTGTCATCTGAAGAGAGGGCTGAGGTAATTCTTATCCCTGTTCCTCTGTAGACACCTCTCTGCTCTGGCTTCTTTCAAGATTTGCACTTTGTCTCCATTTTCCGCAGTATGAATATGTCAAGCCTAAGTATTTGGGATTTATCCCGTTTGGCATGCTTTGTTGACATATTATATATCCACTTGCTTGCCACTGACAGTTTTCCACATGAGAAGGTACGTTTATGAGGAGAGAGACTTCATCCATCTAGGTCCCGCTGTCAGGACCACTCTTCAAAATAGCAGCATTCAACAAATATTTGCCAAAGAATGAATGAATAATCAAATGTAGAGCTTCTGAATAGTAACTTTGTCTAAGAAAGAAATCTCATACAGTATAATTCAGACCATCACACATTTCATGTTTCATTTTCTGTATTTGAAGTTATTTAATCTATTTTAGGTCAGTATAAAGTGTCAGCTGGACTTGGTTGGAATAATATTAGCAGCAATTGCCAACCACTTACTGAGCAATGACTGCACACTGATGGGCTTTACATGCGTTAACTCATTTACTTCTCAAAAGCACTCTTTGAAGTAAATACAACTGTTACCCTCGTTTTAGAAATGAGGAAACTGAGGCACAGAGAGGGTAAGTGACTTGTTCAAAGTCACAAAGATACCAAGAAGTAGAGCTAGAATCTGAAGTCGTGAATTGTAGCCCCTGGGGCCGTGAGCTTAATCTTTGATTACTGCCGGTGTTTACGTTTTCACTAAGGTGTAAGCAAAGTGCACTAATCCCAAGAGCACAGCTCAAGGAATTTGCAGACACTTTACCCTGTGTAACCACCTCCCACACCTGTCCTGGAAGCTCACCAGTGTGCCCCAGGCCTTTCAGTCAGCCCCTGGTCTGGGAAGGATCAGCTTTTATTTTATTCTCTTTCTTTTTTAAAATGCTAAAATATCTTTCTCTCATCTGCTCTTTAATTCCCCTTCTTGAGTAAATGAAAAGTAAGAAAATTAAATAAAGTTTTATGGTCTCTTAATACTAAATTTGGGAAGGAGCAAGTTAGAGCACTCACCCTGACCCTGCTTGGCTCTGAGATGCCCTCCTGAGTCTCCTGCATGGAGGGAGAGGTGGGGGCAGTCCTGTATGCTCGTCACAGCACTTTCCTGCGACAGGTATTTAACACTGCTGATTGATTTGGGGAAGACTGTCTTTGGTGCTACGCTCTTTCTTTTTTAAAAATGTGCTAACATACCCTGGGGCAGTGATTGATCTGCAGCTGCTGGTGTATCCCTGCCCTTGAGAGCTTCCTGGACACTGGCGTCCTCCACCTGGGGAGAGGGCTCTGCTGCTCACTGCTGAGGCCAGATGTCCTCGGCTGCCAGCCTTGTGCCTGCTGTCCAGCACTTTCTGGGGCCTGTGGCCAGACTTCCACTACCCCCTCCCTTGCACCATTGCAGGTGCTCACCTCCCTCCTACAGCCCCATCTGTATCATCACCTCCACCCTGTGGCCCAGGCCCGGTTGTGCCGCTTGGCTCTCTCCCAGCAGGCCCAGCCCTTTTCCACACTCCACAGGGCCTGCCTATACCTCTGGCCTTTGTCTTCTTCCTGTCTGGGGCTGGGCCAGTCCAGAATCAAAGTTCTGGAGCTGTAGTGGTCCAGGACTGAGGGCTTTTATCTAAAAGGAGGCATGCAGTTTAGAGGGGAGAGAAATCCACACACTGTTTTGCCCTTGAAAGTCCAGAGTGCCCTATGAGCCTGGACACTCCACCCTCAGCCTCTCCAACACACATACACACACACTTCGGCATGGAGAACTGGGAGCGGACACTGACAGTCGGAGCATCTTACATCCCAGTCTGAGGACCCTTCCCCACATCCTGCCACTTGGCCTCCAAGCCTTCTCTCCAAAATGCGCAGAACACTGGGGAGCCAAGGCATGTATGAATTTTGAAGAATCCAGCGGGAAGGCAGCAGGGGAACAGGAGGGTAAGTGGGTAGAGTGTAGACACAGAGTAAAGACAGAGCAGCCCTGGTGGGGCAGGGCTGGCCAGGGAAGACATGATCCCTTCCCCAATTAAAGTTTCTCAGGGTCCCTTGACTGTGTGCATTGCCTGGCAAAGGTAGGGTGGCCCTAACTTTGATTCTAGAGGGTGCTGAGGGGGTATATTTGTATAGCTTTGGGGTAGGAACATCAAAGGAGTCCTATGACCCTTGGATTGTGCTGCCCTTTCACATCTACCCACTCCATACAGCCAAACTGACCAATAACGTTTCCCAGCCTCCCGGGGAGAGGCCAGGATGCGCAGAACCTGGATCCCTTCATTGCCAGGATCCCTTTCAGACAGGCAGCCATCTCCCCTGCTCCAGCCCCATCTAGCACCCACTTGGAACTTCACAAACTCCAGCCTCCCTGTTCCCTGGCCTTCCCCTGGTGTCAGCAGCAATTTCCTGGCAGGCCTGGTGACAGGAGCCTGAGCCGGCCCAGGGGAAACCCAATGCCATGGTGTCAGCCGCGGGTGTCCCTCAGAGTCTGGGGAATGGGGCTGAGACTATGCAGAGCTGAGCAGCCTGAGGGAGTGGAAGACTGCCACCACCCCTCCTCCATAGCTCCCTTGTCCCTTCCCCACTTAGTAGAGACCACTGTGCCTACTCGTCCTGTACCCAAGAACCTTGGCAAACAGCCCTTTCTCACTTTATAACTGACCAAGGCTGGACAAAATCACACCTGGGGACAGCACCTGGTGGGCAGCAGCCTGCTCTGGAACAGGCACCCCCTTCACACCAACATAGTGGTGTGAAGATGCTGCTTTGGGGAGGGACAGATGGTCTCAGCCCCTGCCCTTCTCTTCTAACCTCCTCCAGCATTCAGATAAACATCTTCACCACAGGTCCCATTGATGGCCCACTGCCGTCCCTCTGCCTCTGCTTTACCTTGCTGCTGGCTCTGTGCTGGGTGCTCACCTTCTCAGTTGACCAGAGTGCTCCCTGGCAGTCTCCTCTCTTCTCTGTATGCCCCAGGGTCAGCAGGGCTACTTTCCCTCCTTGAGGGTAGAGACTGGTCATTGCAAATGTGGTCTGCCATGCCTTCTTTCCTGTTGCTTTCGAATTTGCTCTCAGCACCCCTAGCTGCACTAAATACTGTTCACGAAGGGTCCGCAGTGTGGTAGGTGAATCAGATTGGAGATCATACATAATAAGGTAAGATAAAGGCCTGTTAGGCCTGCTGGGGGCATGGCTTCAGGTAGCCCACACTTCACAGCAGCATGGACCCTGGCTAGGGGCGTGGCTTCAGCCAAGACACTGAGGCCATGCCTGCTGGCTAAGGGGCAGGGCAAAGGGCAACTTGTCCGTGAAAATAACAGCCAATTGGGATGCTGCCCAATGGATTGATTGACCCACCAGTCAGTCTCTGAAGGACCAACCCCATCACGAACTTCCAGTTAGCCAGCAAAACCAGCTGCCTGGTGAAGGTCCTGCGCCATTTTCCCTGCCTGCCATTCTGGCCGGCTGCCACTTCCCATACCCGCCCTCATCGTGGCGGCGCAGGTGAAATTGGCCCGAGAGCAACAAATCCCAATAAACATCTCCGCCTTAATTTACACCAGTATCATTATCCTTTTTTTCTGATTTTACAAGGCCGTGATGAGAAATGCTGCCCTTGAGGTCAAGCATCTACCCTGTGAAGTATGTTCCTAGAACTTGGGAGATTTGTCAATGGTACACATAAGTATGTACAAAACTGAATAGTCTAATTGCCTCTTAACAGGCTTGGATGCAGTAGGTAAGTATAAATACACATTTTAAATTTAGAACTTGCAGTGCCAACATATTCACCATTTTCCCTCATAATGCATGTGTCTCCCACCCTTGGCACAGAGGTGGTGAGGATGGCTGAGTCCAAGTTTGCTGCATTGAATCAGATTGACTTACCTGCAGGGGTGAGGTGACTCATGGTTGGAGGATGCACTCTGAGAAACAAGACTGGTCCCAGCCTGAAGGGACTGGGAACTGCATTCAGAGGCTTGGGACTTATGTACAAGTGGCCAATTGTTGGTTTGAGCCTACATCCTGGTTAATGTCCAGGTTAGCTTTATTTATTTATTTTATACTGGGGAATGAACTCAAAGATACTTTAACCACTGAACTACATTCCCAGCCCTTTTTATTTCTTTATTTTCAGACAGGGTCTTGTTAAGTTGCTTAGGGTCTCACTAAGTTGCTGAGACTGGCTTTGAACTTGCAATCCTCCTGCCTCAGCCTCCCAAGCAGCTGGGATTATAGGGGAGTGCCATGGTGCCCAGCTCCAGGTTAGTTCTTTACTCAGATAGACACTTTGTTGTTGTTATGGTTATTAGAGCCTCTCTCTCTCTCTCTCTCTCTCTCTCCATTTTTTTTTAAAAAAGAGAGACATAGAGAGTGAGAGCTAGAGCATCAATTTTATTTATTTTTCATCTGCTGTTTGATTTTCTGACGCTTAGTTGTATATGTGGTACTAGGGTCTGAACTCGGGTCCTTGTGAATGCCAGGCAAGTGCTCAATCGCTGAGCCACTACTCCAGCCTGTGGAGTCTTGCATGGGCCAGCTGAGCAAGTGCATCCCTGCCTCCTCCTTGGGAAGTCTTTGGCCTGGGACAGTGCTGTGTGCTCTGTTCTCGAGGCTGGCCCGGTCTCTTTTCGTTGATCTCAGGCACCCTTCCTCCAGCTGTGGATAGCTGCTTCTGGGACTCATCTCAGAAGTTGCCTCCTAGTCCTATCTCCTCCTTTTGCAAAAGAGGAAATTGAATCTGAAAACTTTGCTCAATCAAGGGGTTCCAGATCTCTCAGTCCAAGTCCCCCAACTATAGTAAGTCCTGTGACAAATATTTATTAAGTAATTGTTGCATGCAAAACCCTGAATTGTGCCTCAGGCTAGGCAAGAATGTCCCTAAATAAAATAATGTAGCTGTTTCCAAACTTGTAGATTTTATGGACCAATTAACAACTTTAATTGAAGAATGATCTAGGTTTGGCAATTTTTATTTTGCCAAGAATAGTCTTCCTCGTGGTCCTCCCTTTACTATGTTTTATAATGAGGAAGAACATTTTAAATATGAAAAAGAATGATGAAGAATTCACTGCTTATTTTTCTCCTTCATTCCAGACTGGCAAAGCATCATCATGGACCAGAACCCTTCCTTGGAATTATAAGACTGGGCTCTGCCCCAATAAGCCCGCTCTCTGGTCTAAGGTGGAGATGGGGCTGGCCTAACCCTTAGCCATCACCCAGTAGTCCCTCCCGGAAAAGGTGGTCCTGAGTGTTGGAGCAGAGGCCAATCCAGGCCCTTCTCCTGATGCCTGGCAGGTGGAATGGAGGGTCTGGAAAAGTCTGTGGTGGTTCCACCCTCAGTTGGTAGACTGTAAGTTTTCCATTTGGGTGCTTAGACTTGTGAACCCGAGGCTATTCAACACCAGGGCTTGGGGCACTGGCCAGATGCCATGAACCTTGGGCTCTTTTCTCACTGGTGACCTTGAACTACTTCCTGAACCTCTCTGGGTCCTTTCCTTGACTCGCTGGACTTTGAGGATAGACACTCATGCAGCAAGTACACAGATGTGTGGCCATAGGGGCTTCTTTTCAAGAATTTGCTAAATGTCTCTCAGGATCGCCAGGCCACTAGCTTATATGCCATTGCTCTGTGTTACAGAGCAAGAGACCAAGGCCCAAAGAAGGAATGTGGCCCCAAGGTCATCAGCAGTCTGGCAGAGTGTGACACCAGGGTCCAGATTCCTAGTTCCCCCTCCAGAACCCTTCCCCCATCCCTGTAGCCTCCAGGTTTTCACCCAACCTGATGCCTGCCCTGGGGGTGTCATTTTTCTCCCAGTCTCTTGCCAGGCCAGGCCTTTGTTCCCTGACTGGACTTGACGCTGACACCCTTGACTTCCACTGCATTCTGCAGGTTCCACTTTCCCCCTCAGGTGGCAGCATCTCTCGGCAGGAAGCTGAGTCTAGGCACCATTGCTCAGGCTCTGCATCTCCCCCCTCAGGAGCCCTCCTCCTCTAGGGTGGAGCCTTCCTCCCATCTCTCATTCCAAAGACTAGGAGGAAGCTCCACTTGTGGAAAAATTACTCCTTGACGGCTTTTCTAGCCTGGGGGTGGGATCTCCCTTGGCTTACCTTCTTCACCTCCCCTCCTGCATCACTCCAGGACGGGGATTGTGAGTAGCCCTGGCCCCTCTGTGTCTCAGGAAAACCTGTCTCTTCCCCCTCCTTCCCATCCTTTTCATCCTCCTTCACTGCCTTCCCCTGGGCCCCAGGTCCTCTGCTCTCAGCCTTATCTGCCCTAGGATCTGACCTGCAGATGCACTCACTGCTCTGCGTGCTCCTGACCCGGGGATGGCATCCCCGCCCAGCCCGCCTGCCCTGGGGCCAGCTCCGGCCTGTTCTCCTTCCCTTTAAAAGCCCCCATGTCTTGAAGCTGATTAAAACAAACACAGCTCATATTTTTGTTCTTAATCCAATTCTGCGCTGGGCTAGGGTCGAGGAGGGGGGATAGGATGACAGAAGCACATTCCTCCCCATGCCAGGGCAAAAGCCAGACCAGGTACCCAGCAGAAGAAAGTCCCCAGTCACTAAGTGGGGGTGATGGTGGCAGAGGATGGTGCTGGCCCTTCTCTGGACAGGACTCAGTGATGACTCCCAGTTGGGTGAGGAGAGAGTGGGTCAAAAGCTTTCCAGGCCCTTCTGGGGGCAGCCAGCTGGGGGCAGGGCTCCCAATAGAGGCCTTTATTCCTTCTAGTCTGGAAACAATACAGGACCTCTTGTCTCATGTGAGCCTTCCCATGACATCCCCCCTCAACACTTGACCTTGGAAGTCCTCAGGACACATATACCCAGGGTCATGCTGTGGCACTTTCTCAGCCCACAGGCTGCCCTGAACCAGACCCTGTGCCTCTGCCACTCTGGTCTTCCCCACAAAGGGACTGCCTGCTGCAGAGTATGGAGGACAAGCAGTCTCTCCGCGATGCCCAAGCTCTGGAGCCCAGTGACAGAGTCTGAATCTCGTTCTGCCACTTGCTAGTTGTGTGACTGTGGGCAAGTTGTTTAATCTCTTTGCACCTCAGTTTCATATCTGTAAAGCAGGGACAAGAGTACCGACCTCATAGGCTTGCTGTGAAGATGTGTGTGCTGGAACACAAGCACTGAGGACGGCATTGGGCACTGTACTGTGTATTACACTCCGTGCGCTACCTTTATACGGCATATACCATGTTATATTCTGGCACTATAATTCATATTACTACTGTAGGGAGTCCTGGTTATCACTGTTATTTTTAAAGGCAGACAGAGGTAATCCAGGATCCATCCTTCAATGGCTGCATGGTTTTAAGTAAACCATGACTGGTCCCTGAGCCTCAGTTTCCGCACTTGTGAAATGGGAACAAATTCAGCCTCAGAGAATGGTCATGGGGATCAAATGTAATAACAGAGTTGGAGGAGTGGCTCTGTGGTGGAGTGCTTGCTCGGCATGCATTCGAACCCCAGCACCACACACACAACTAAGTGTCAGAGAAACAAAAACTAGGTAAAAAAAAAAATAGAATTGCTTCTCTCTTTCTCTTTCTCTCCCCCTACTCTAGAAAATGTAATAACAAATGTGAAAGTGCCTAGCACTTTGTGTGACATGTACTCACTGAGTATTAAAATTGTGTCATTTTGTTGTTAAAAGGGACCTTAAGAGACAACTGAGAGAGGAAGGAAGAGAGGTTAAATAAAAAGATGGAAAAGGGAGAAAAGAAAAGACAAAATGGTCTAGAATGGACTCTGCGGTAGATCAGAGAAGGAGAATAGGAATAAGACTGAAGAATACGAAAAGTGAGGAATGCCGAGAAAGGAAGAACTGCATCGGGAAGGAGGAGCTGGAGGAGCAGCTGCGGCTCCCTGCGGATAGCAGAGCAAGAGCCAGGAAAGAGCCAAGGATCGGGAGAGGCCAGCTGGTCAGTGGCCTTGGCTTGTGCCTCTTGGGAGCTTGTGGCAGGACTTGTTCCCCATCTGCAGGGACAGCATCCCTCACTCCTGCACTCAGAGCCACGATCCCTGCAGGAGGTCTCTGGGCCAGGCAGGATCATCAGAGCAGGTGGGAGAGACTTCTCTGGGCTGTAGACTCATATAGATTCTTAGCCCTTCAGGGATGGAAAAAAGGTCCTTACTCAAATCCTGGTAATGATAGCTGGCTTGCCTGGCCACCTTTAAAGTGGCCTGAGGACCTACAGAGGTGTTCAGTGGGTCCCTTCCAAGTCTGATCTCCAGCTATGGTGGCTACAGATTGGTCAACTGATAACCAACAGTTTGTTATGCCCCATCTGAAGGGCAGGGTGGGTCAGAAAGTGACCTTACTGGACTTCGGGGCCTTGTGGGGTGAATGGGTGGTCAGCCTGTCCAAACTTGGCTATCCTTGCCTCCCAGGTTCTAGGGATTTGTCTCCCCCCTCATGTACCCCATGGTCATGTGGCTTGGGCTGGGTCGATTTCCCCAGCCCACAGCTCCAAATTAAGATGTATCTATAGGTCAGGGGAAGGAGGATTGGAAATGGCCCATAAAAACCTTGGGCTCCCTGTAAACACAGAGCACGGGTCTTTGAAAGCCCAAAGCACTTTTATGTGCTAGTTAAAGGGGTTTCCTGTTGTGTTGCCCAGATTTATGGGGAGGTAGAGGGGGGAAAGGGGGCCGTGAGTCAACGTGCAACCTCCACTTTCTGATTCTCTGGGTTTCAGAGAATGGAGGAAGGCAGGGCCTAGCAACTTCTTGGCTGTCACGCTCTACTACCAAGAAAGGCCTTTGGGCTCAAGCATGATGCTTTGAGATCCTGAGTCACCCCCCAGGACAGTGTTGCTCACCAAGGCAGAAAGAGAGAGTCCAGGCCAGCAGTACCTGCAGCCACGGGGAAGAGTCCCTGAGACAGAGGCAGAGCTCCTGAGGCAGAGGCCCCTGTGGGTTTGAAGTAAGCAGGACTGCGACAGTGTGAATGCTTCATTGGGACAGATTGCTCCATGGTCATCCTTGCCCAGGCCCTGTGTCTGATGACAGCATTAAGGGTTCCTGGGAAGCATCTGCTCCACCTCAATGCGTGAGTAGGTGGCCATCAACCTGCTTCCCCTAACACCCTGTAGAATATGATGTCCATGATTTTTTTTTTTATACTGGGGATTAAATCCAGGAGCATTCTATCACAGAGCAGGTACCAGGGTTTGAACCCAGGGACACTTAACCACTGAGTCACATCCCCAGCCTGTTTTATTTTTTATTTTGAGATAGGCCCAAGCTGGCCTTGCATTTATGATTCAGCCTTCCCAGTCCCTGGGATTGCAGGCATGCACTACTGCGGCAAGCAATGGCTATGAAATTAAACTTTAAAAGCCCCACAAAATTAATGTGTTATTCCCTCTTGGAATTATGAGTTGTATGGTTTGCTTTTCTGTCTGGGAAAGATGGGCTGAGCAAGCCAGAGCTGAGAAAGTCCTTCCCTGACTGCTGTGCTCTCCCATAGCACCCTGTGCTCATTCCCCTAAGGGCCAGTTGCAGCATCATTTCAAGACCACAGGGCTTTTTCTTCCAGATTGTGAGCTTGTTCCCTATGGAGCAAAGCTACAGAAAAGACCAGCGTTTGCTGGCTACCCTAGCCAGGCTCTGTGCTGGAGATTGCATCGCAAGTTCCCTTCTGTCCCCTTGTCACCCTACATGGGAGATGCTAGTCTCCACCCCAGGTTTTACTTCAGGATTTGCCAACCTCTTCCCCTTGATCCATCCCTTTTGAGATGTAATATTTGTCTTTTCTCCTTTAAGTCAGCTGGGTATAGCAACCCCAATTTATAAATAAGGAAGTTGAGGTCCATGGAAGTTTGGTGACTGGGGGAAATCCAGTTGGGTAGTGCCCAGCCCAGAGCTCTTTCCCTGTCCCCTTGCTTCCTCTGCCTGTACTTCTCCTGGTCTCCTTGTTGCAGGATGCTCGGACATGGAGAAAAACCCTGCTCCTTGGCTGATGTCACAGCTATCGCAATACGCTTTATTTCTTTAATTTTCTTTTTTAGAAAGAATCAATTTTTATTTACTTTTTCATGTGGCTTTTGTTGCTCTGACACTTTGTTGTATACACGGGGTGGGGTTCAAACCCCTCATCCTTCTGCATGCCGGGCAAGTGCTGTGACAGTCAAGCCATCACTCTAGCCCTGCAATAGGCTTTTCTTCTCAGCTGTCTTATCTCTGTCAAACAGCCTTGTCCCCTTGGCCACTTGCTCTCACTGCCCTCTTCTGCACTTGCTTCATCCTCTCTCCATCCCTCCTGGGAAGCAGTGATCAAAGCAACACTCAACCTCCTAGGCCTGGGGCCCTAGGGCTCTGTACTCAGGCAGGAGGATTTCTGTATTGACCTTACTACGACCCCTATCTCTGGGCTGCTGGCCGGAGGTGCCCATGTGGCCTCAGGCCTCTGGCATTCTTCCCTGATGCTGCTATTCATCCCTCTGCTCCTCTGTGACCCTATTGAGTTTCTCCAGGTCCAGCCAACCAAACACTGCCATATGGGGGAGAGTTACATTTCCTGTATATGTGTCAAAATATCTGAGCGGATGTGAAATAGATCAGACATGTATAAAAATAAACTTTTACAGGGTGACTGACTATACTCCTCCAGGGGGAACCAGTGATTCACTCTTCATCTGGGGCCCAGAAACTTGGCTGGGGCCTTGGGGACCACTCCTCACATGTGGCTGCCCACGGCCATCCTGCTTTACTTCCTTGGGCTTGGGGTCAGCTCTCTACTGGACAGTATTGTCCCCAGGCATCCTTGGGTGTGGAAACTCCTCCTCAGTAGGCAGGCAATTAGCAAGACACCTTTCTGGGTCCCAGGCTCTTGCTCTTTCAGCTCTGCTTTCCCTCTGACAATCCATGACTACCACCCAGAGGTCCCTGTCTAGTCTACGGTGGTCACCTCTTCTGATTATTAGAGCGTGATGATTATATCTTAGTTGCCCTTTTCCTATTGTAAGGGCAAGCTCTAGGGGACAAAGAAGCAGGGACTTTCTATCCAGGCACGCGTATCTGTGACAGCCTATGAAAGTCATCTGCTTGTCAAGGTCATTTTATCCATCTCCCCAGTTTCAGCTCACTCTGTATCTGACTTGGTTTGACTATATGGTACTCATTCTCTGTATTCCTACTGGTTTGCAGGAAGTAGCATCCTGGGCCGCATATCTGAAGTTTATCCCTAAATGTAATTGGCATTCTTCTGCACTCTCAGCCCTCTCCCCCATGCCCTTGTTGGAGGTGGAAGGTCAAGTGCGAGTGGGAGCTGGGGACGGTGCACTGTGGTCTTGCACAGCTCAGGAGATTACTGCATTGACCATTCTGATTCTGAAGCAGCTTGCAAAGACCTTTGTGACCATGTGATTTCTACCAGATTCCATTCTGGAGTCACTGATTCCTGGCTGGCAAAGAACCTAAGCCTCATCCTGACTTCTGCCTTGGCTCTGTCAAGAGGCCAGAGGGTTCCAGGCCTAAGACCCAATGTCCAGCACACAAGCTTAATCAGAATCCAGAGGCTAGGGGCTCTTTTCCATTTCCTGACAGCCACTGGGGCCAGAGGGCTCCTCTTCCTTCCCAACTGTGCTACCAGCTGGCAGGAAGGGAGCTCAGAGTCACCTCATCTGTCTCTCACACCCTGCTTCCTGGCCCCAGGGCCATTGCTGCAGATGCACGGTTACCAACAGCAATAGGCCTCTGATGGAAAGCTGCCAACCTGCCAGGAAACTAGTGCCCAAAGCCTGAGCTACGTCCTCCCATTACCTGCCACTGCCTCCCAGGCCTTCTTTGATCACATCTTGTCCAGGCCATGCAAAAGCCAGAGATGGCCTCAAGCCAGCCAATGCACAGTCTGAGGTCCAGGAATCTGCTGGGTAGAAAGATACAGGTCTGTTCAAGGTGTCAAAGGGAGGCAGTAGTATGCAGAGGCCAAGGGAAGGGAAGGGCTGACAGCTGCCATCCTCAACTTGCCAGGGCAAAGACCCCACATAGCACTCTTTCCAGCCCTGACACCTCGTCCCAAATGCACTGTACTCCCCTTACCATGAGTCTTGTAC